>JAPKLX010004137.1:0-10308 GCA_026898415.1 Leonotis leonurus
GGGTTCCCAACAATTTCCCCCTTGTTGATGATGTCGAAACCACACTTTACAAAAAGAATCCTATCAGCTAATACAGATCGGTCTGGTCTGGTTTTCCAGTTTGATCAGATTACGTTATTAAGTTTATAACGTTTTAGAATATTATTATATGTGTTCTGGACAATGAAATGTTGTCATCAGAAACTCAAACTGGATCATATATTGATAAGCAAACAAGAGAGGTTACAGATAAACAGAACAGATTACAAGAAAAAGGCAGATCATAAGGATATAAGAAAATCGGGCTACTATCTGCTTTTTCTTCTCTCCTCTTGCTGCTTCTTCAGCTTTGCTCTGGTCTCATCAGAAATGAGCTGAACGCTCTCATATACTCCTTCTCTTACTCTGATGTAATCTGGATCTTCAGCATCCACTTTGTATCCTCTGTTTTCTGCTAGCTGGTTAATAAAATTCAGCAGAAAGGTCTTGTCAGGGAGATCTGTCCCAGGAATAGTAGGACAGGTCCTGAACTCCCTTTCTGGAGCAGTTATCTGGACATTTGCTTTATCAGCAGCAGCTCGGATCTCTCCCACCAGATCCTTTGCATCATTTCTGTCCATGTATAGCTCAAAAGCTTCATCTGGAGTCCCCTCAAGATAAAGAGGTTCTTTGAGAAAATATCTGCACATTATGAACCCATATTTCAACCCTTCGAATCCCTCCTTCAGATGATCTGGGACCCAGTTGGTCTCTCCCTGTTTTGTCAGTGATCTGCGTATGGGGGCAGAAGAGAACCAACTTGATCCAGCTCTTTTCTTTTTCTTGGAAGGTTGGGATGAGCTGCTTGGAGTGAAGGTTTTCTGTGCTTGGAATGAGGGTAAGCTGGCTTGTTTCTTGGCAGTGGATTGACCAGATCCCGATATGCTCTTCTGTTTAGTTTGAGCTGCTGTCTCTTTCTTCTTCTCCTGTGTAGCAGACGGCAGCTTTTTCTTTCCAAGTCCTTCCCCCTTTTCGACATCATCAATGAGGGATTGAATGAATGTCTTGAGAGAGGTGACCTCGTTTTTCAGCTCAGCGATCTCCTTGTCTGATTCAATTCGGCTAGATAGCAGCGAGGTAATGTTGAGATTTGAATCGTTGATCTGCTTCTGAAAAGAAGTCTGCGTGTTGGCCAGATCAGTTTTAATCTCTTCTTGAGCTGCTTTGATGTCTGCTGTCTCATCAAAATAAGCTTTGATCAGAGAGGATGTTGGATATTGCAGATCAAGTAGCTTCCTTTCCACAAAGCTTTTGCCATCAGTTTCAAACTGTCGAAGCAGTGATCTGGTGTATGAGTTAGCTTCCTTGACCAGATCTGCTGTGAGACCATCAGTCTGCTCCTTGACTATGGTGTGAACCATGTCTTTCTCCTTTTCTGCGAAGGCACTGATGATTTTGTACATTTCTTTCACTTTGAATTCAGTAGAAAACAGATTCTGATCAATCTGTGTCTTTCGTTCTTCAGCTGCAGCACGATCATCATCTAACTTCTTACTGATCTCTTCAATTTTCAGTCTGCAGATTTTCCTCAAATCAGAATCGACCTTATTGACCTGAGCTTGCAGGTGGTCGTTGAATTCTGTTAGGATGCGTGTGGCTTCGTCTTGGACCGTGGTCAGCGTTCCATACATGTACTGATCTACCTTCTTGGCAATCAGATCTCGGATATGGACATTAGATAGGGATTGATGCTGGTCCATCAATATATCTTCCATGGTATAAGTCTGCACATGTACATTCTGTGCCGCTGCCACACCAGGAGTGATAATGTCATTTGTAAGTTCACCTCCTATAGTTTGGCCAAGAAATTCGTCCTCTGTTGGTGCAGGTGGTGTAGTGATCTGTACACCAGTATCAACCATGACCTGATCTGGTGCAGGTTCTGCTATTGTTGCACCCGGTTGGTGAACACCAGATGGGGCAGTCTGATCAGCATCTTCATCCACAACGCTGTCATAAAATTGTATCTTGCCAGCCTTCTCATAAATCTCTCTCAGATTGATCTGCAGCTTCTGAGCTTCGAGCTGGGCAATGGCAAGAATGGAATGTGAGAAGCTTTCTCTTAGCTCAGCAACAGAAGAGACTTCAAAAATGTTTAGCAGCGTGGCTTCCTCTGCTTTGAGCTGAGCAATCGATCTGATCTTAAGTAGAGCATCTAGTACATAGAACTCCTTGTCTTTGATCAGCAGCAGCAATTTTACCCTCTTAGCTGCATCATAGCTCTCAGGAGTGAGCTGGATGCCTGGAAAAGTGCTGATTACTGCTCTGTCAGCCTCTGCTTCAATCAATTTTATAACAGACTGAGCTGTTTTCTTTTCAACATCTTCATCCGAAGATTCAGTTTCTTCCTCATCTCCCTCAGCGATCTGTTCTAGAGGCTCAGCAGAAGATGAGCTTATGGTATGAGCTGGGGAGAAGTCCTTGGACTGGTCTGGGTTGAAAGATGATATGGGAGCCACTTCTTCTGGTTGGTCTCCTATGAGAATCTCTGCTTCCTCAACCTCCTGGTGAGGGAGTGTAGTTTCTTGTGCTGGTTCTGGGCTCCGTTCTGTATCAACCAATTTTTGAAGCTTTCGTCGTTTAGGTTTTGGTGGTTGAGCGGCTGTAGATAAGTCAGTTTCAACCGAGCTGGCTCTCCTGGTTGTTCTCTTGGTAGGAGTTTTCTCGGATGGCTTCTCCTTATTGACCTTGGATTTTGTGGGGTGAGATACTGGACCAGATGGAGGGATCCAGATGGGATTTGAGTTCCCCATCTCCATCAGAGCATTGAAGACAACCGAGTCTTTAACTCTAGCAATCAGATTTGCTGAAATGCCCATTGACATTTCTATCTGATGCTGGTCCTTGGGAAAGTGTTGTCGTATGTTGAACTCTACCACTGTATCCCATGTATGGTGAGGAAAGAAAGATTCAAGCATATAGCTGATCTTTGTGGAATGTCTCAGGCTGCTTCTCTTGACTTCGATGCCTGGTGAGCTACCCTTCACCACTAGGATCATCTTGGCCTCCTTTGCCAAGAGATCGTATAAGATCCTACTCCAGTTTACTGGCAAATTAAGAACGACTGCTGCCAATATCTTGAACTTCTCAGGAGTCACCTGGTCGTAAGACCCGTTGTGATTGAGGAAAATTCGCTGTACGAATTCAAACACAATCCTGAATTCTGGCGCGAGAAGTGAACGTACAAACATCCTGTTTGTGTAGTGGATGGGAACTATCATTACCATCTCCACAGCCTCTTGCAGCTGTTCTGTAGTGATTTCCCCTAGTTCTAGTCCCTCATCTTTGACCTTATAAGCAGCGTTGATAAGGTTGATGACGTTGTAAGGAGTGTTACTGACTGTGTTCCCTTTACTCACCCTGATGGTGGCTTCTTCTCCACCTCTTTCTCCCTTCCATGAGAGATAAAACGCTGCGACATCCTTGGGCAGGAAGTGCACAGGGTGTGAAGTGATAATTTTGCAGAAACCTACAAAGAACACGGTAGTATAGATGTGAGCACTATCCTTCCATCAGTGAAGTATAAGTGCCACAAGAACAGTTTATGCAGTTCAATGTATTTGACATACAAGAAAATAAATACAGAGAAAAGATATATATGCAATTGAAAGCGATTAAGAACAAATATGAAACCTTTGCACTGACGAACGAGATCAAATGCCTTCTCCAGTTTATGAAACCCGAAGGTGTCAAGAACCGCAAAAAGGTCTTGGTGAATATAAGGTTTCAAAAATGTTGCTTGTTCCAGAAATACAGACGATTTGGGAGCCATTTTTGTTAGAGAGTGAGAGTTTTGCAAGAGAGAGTTTTTGGAAGATGAAAATTTTCCAAGTGTTTCGTGAATTTTGAAAGTGTGAGTGATACACGAAACGCCTTATCAATCTATATAAGCGAGAGAGAAGATAATAAAGGTAATAAAATATTGAGAAATCCTTCCCTTTTTCAGCTTTCCCGCCTTTCCATGTACTAGGTTTTCAACCCATTGTTGCCTCTCTTGATCGTATGATGCACGCGCTATGATCGAACGGTTGTGTGTTGGCGCGTTGTTTTTGATGCAATCTTTTATCTCCTTTTTCTAGATTTGGTAGATATTTTTCTCGATCACGTCTCCCAATTACTGCATGTAATCATCAAAAATAGATGATCTTTAAATCTAAGTGTCAGAATAGTGATAATTAGTCGCCGTATACAGTTGACCTTTCCCCCTTAACCAAGTAATGGATTAATAAATATTAATCCACGTGTCAATATGTGATCTGGTTGAGATCAAACTGGTTGAGCTTTTGTTAACCACTTTCTGTTCAAAGCTTCTTTTATCTCTCTGGTTGAGGCTGTTCTGGTTCAACTTTCTGTTAAAGTTGACTAACTCTCTGGTTTATCTTTCTGTCTTTGAGACTTGCTGGTTTTGAGACTTTCTGGTCTAGCCTTCTGTCTTTGAGGCTTTCTGGTTTTGCAATCTGTCTCTGATCAATCTGGTTGCTTTCTTTTAGTAATTCCTGTTTGGAACTTATTTAATCTGTATTGACATCTGTGTTGGTGATCTGGTGTTAGTTCCCTGTTGGAATTTCTAGTGATCTGAGTCTTATCATTCTGGGTCATGATGATCTGGTTTTCATTCCCTGTGGGATTTTATTAATCTGGATCATGATGATCTGATTTAGATCAATCTGGTTAGATCAATCTGGTTTAGATTAATTTGTTCAGATCAGTCTGGTTTAGATCAATCTGGTTTAGATCAATCTGGTTTTATCTTCAAGATTTAGAAGTCCTAGCTTTGCACAGAGCATCTTAAATCTCTCTTCTGGTAATGCCTTAGTGAGGATATCTGCTCTCTGAACTTCAGTATGTATCTTCTCAATCTGTACATGTTTCCTTTCAACATGGTCTCTTATAAAGTGATGTCTCACGTCAACATGTTTGCATCTGGTGTGCAACACTGGGTTTTGTGTAATTGCTATAGCACTTGAGCTGTCACAGAAAATTGGTATTTCCTTGACATCAATCTCATAGTCCTTAAGCTGTTGTCTCAACCACAGTATTTGTGCACAACAACTTCCAGCTGCCATATATTCTGCCTCTGTAGTTGAAGTGGCAACCGATGTCTGTTTCTTTGAGAACCACGAAATCAATTTGTTTCCCAGAAATTGACATGTACCAGATGTTGACTTTCTGTCCAGTTTACATCCAGCGTAGTCTGAGTCAGTATATCCAGATAGCTCAAAATTGTCTTCACACGGATACCATAATCCTATATGGGCTGTTCCCTTTAGATATTTTAGTATCTTCTTAGCTGCTTCCATGTGAGATTCTTTGGGATTTGCTTGATATCTAGCACATACTCCTACTGCAAAGGAAATGTCCGGTCGACTTGCAGTTAGATAGAGTAGTGATCCTATGATCCCTCTGTATTGTGTAATATTAGCTGGTTTTCCTTCGGGATCTGGACCTATTTTCCCATTGGTCTGCATTGGGATTTTTACTGAATTACTGTCTTTTAGTCCAAATTTTGCTAGCAGATCGTTGATGTATTTTGTCTGGTTGATAAAGATACCATCTGGTAGCTGCTTGACCTGCAAACCTAAAAAGAAGCTCATTTCTCCCATCATAGACATTTGATACTTATTTTTCATAAGTTCAGCAAATTTGTCACATAGATAGGTAGATTGAGATCCAAAGATAATATCATCTACATAGATCTGGACTAAGAGAATATGTTCTTTGACTTTGATAATGAACAAAGTCTTATCAACAGATCCTCTTCTGAATCCAGATTCTAGTAGGAATGTAGATAAGGTCTCATACCAAGCTCTAGGGGCTTGTTTTAGACCATAGACTGCTTTAGCAAGTCTGTATACTTTCTGATCTGGATCTGCCTCTTCAAATCCAGGTGGCTGTTCCACATATACTTCTTCTTCAAGGATACCATTTAGGAAGGCACTTTTGACATCCATCTGGTACACCTTGAACCGTTTGTGAGCAGCATACGCAAGAAATAGCCTTATTGCTTCTAATCTGGCAACTGGTGCGAATGTTTCATCAAAATCAATGCCTTCTTGTTGATTATAGCCTTTAGCTACTAATCTGGCTTTGTTTCTGACTACTTCACCATTCTCATCTCGTTTGTTTTTGAACACCCATTTTACACCAATCACACCTTGGTGTCTGGGTCTGTCCACGAGATACCAGACTTCATTCCTTTTGAACTCATTGAGTTCTTCTTGCATTGCTATTATCCAATCTGCATCTTGGAGTGCTTCATACGCATCAGATGGCTCCAAGCGAGATAAATAGCAACTCAGTAATGCACTTTCCCAATGCATTCTTCTAGTTTTCACACGATCTGATGGGTTCCCAACGATCTGTTCTGGTGGATGGTCTTGTATCCATCTTCTTCTTCTAGTCATCTCTTCATCAGATAACTCAGGATCAGGTTGATCTGTTGGTTCCTCAAATTCAGGGTGTGCTGTTGATATCGCTTGAAATGGATTCTCATCTGGATTTCCTTCTGAATGATGATCATCATTTGTAGTAGAATTGTTTTCTGTTGATGATCTGTTTTCATCCAGATTGGTTAGAGATATTCCCCCTTGCTGTATGATCTCCTCAGCAATAGGTTGAGTGATAGCTTCTTCATCTTTACTCTTTGAATTCCAGATAAGAATATCCTCCAGTAATAGATCATTCATCCTTCTGGGTGTCACCTGATTGACTGTCTGCTTCTCATCTGGTGATCTGTGCTCAACAATAGACTCGTCAAATACAACGTGAGGTGTTACTTCCACAATATGAGAATTCTTATTGTAAACTCGATAGGCTTTACTGACATCAGAATATCCTAAGAATATTCCAGGGTCTGATTTGCTATCAAAAGTTTTCAACTGAGATTTCCCATTATTGTGTATGTAACATAAACAGCCAAAAGTTTTAAGGTAAGAAATCTTAGGCTTTCTGTTGTTCCATATTTCATATGGTGTCTTTCCATGTCTGAGTGTGATGGATGATCTGTTTTGAGTATAACAGGCAGTGTGAATGGCTTCTGCCCAGAATTTCTTTGGTAGATTTGTAGCATTAAGCATTGTGCGAGCTGCTTCTTTGAGTGATCTGTTTCTTCTCTCAACTACTCCATTCTGTTGAGGAGTTCGAGCAGCAGATGTTTGATGAGTGATTCCCATCTTGTTGCAATATGCTTCAATCTTCTGATTGAGAAATTCTGTTCCTCGATCTGTTCTGATAGAGGTTATACTCATCTCTTTCTTTTTAGTGATTTTGTGTAGAAAATCAGGGAGTTTGTCTAGAGTCTCTTTCTTCTTCAGCAGAAAGATGACCCAAGTGTATCTTGAGTAATCATCTATGATTACCAATGTGTACTTTCTCCCATTGATGCTTAGAGGTTTGACTGGTCCAAACAGATCAAGGTGCAACAGCTCTAGTGTTCTTGATGTTGAGTGAGCTGTTTTGCTTGTAAAGGATGATCTGGTCTGCTTTCCAGCTTGACAAGCATCACATATGTGATCTTTATCATACACCTGATCTGGTAGTCCTTCTACTAACTTTTCTTTGGCAATCCTGTTGATTGTCTTGAAGTTTAGGTGATTTAATCTCTTATGCCATAACCAGCTGGTTTCTGATACAGTCTTGGTGACTAGGCAGGTTTCGATCTGGTTTGTCCATTGGACAATGTACAGCCTATCCTGCAATTTACCGGTAAGGAGAATCTCATCTCCTTCCTTATTCTTCACCAGACAGTGGTTAGTATCAAAAACAATCTGATTACCATTAGCACAGAATTGACTTACAGAGAACAGATTGTGACTAAGACCCTCAACGTATGAGACATTAGAGATAGTGGTCTTGCCAACTTTGATATTACCATACCCTCTGGTGTACCCTTTTGAATTGTATCCAAAGGTAACCTGTGGTCCTGGTTTTTCCACGTAATCTGATAGTAGGTTCTTGTCACATGTCATGTGTTTTGAACAACCACTATCGATTATCCAGATTTCTCCTCTTGCAACCTTACTTCTCCTTGCAGATCTTTGATCCTGCAATTAATCAGACTTAGCTACCCTTTCAACGTTTGGGTGCTTGATTATTAGCAAATGTTCCTTTTCGAATCCAGAACATTTTGGGATTAGGAACAGAAACATAGCAGGTAATAGTATTTCCATCATTGTCAACTTTTGTTACTGAATGGATTTCAGATGGATGATATCTTTTCATTTCATCCTTCTTCAATACTTTCTTTGCACGTACTGTCTTGTTGACAGTTTTTGTCCTGTTGACATTAGCTTTTTGATGATGTTCTGTTTCTGTGTAGTAAGCTGGTTGTCCCCTTGTTTGATGATACTGCCTATTCTTTGCATCTTTTATTATTATCTTTTGAGGATAACCTTTCTTGTTCTTCAAATCCTTCACTTGATCTGGTATCTTCTTCCTTTCTGGTACAAAGCTTATTGTTCCTGAAGATTTTTCTGAGTGACCTGGATATCCCAAACCAGATGTGCCCTTTTGCTGCATATTGATTAGCAGCTTGGCACGTTCATCACTCTTGTATATCATTTCCTTTCCTTTCTTGATCTTTTCTTCAGCAACATTATACCTGATAACCAGATCCTTGATTTTTGAATTAAGAGCATGGATCTCACTGTCTTTACTCTTGATCTGTTCTTCCAGATCAGCAATTTTGACAACAAATTTAGTGTTTGCTGTGCTTAGAGTCTGCTCAATCTTCTTTAATCTGTCATTTTCCTCAACTACTTCTTTGAACAGTCTCTTGATGCTTGAGTAGCTTTGGAACATCTCATCTATTTCTTTCCATGAATATTCTGCTTGATCTTCACTGTCCTGTTTATCATTTGAGGAATTTGAATAGCATGAATTTACCTCGACATCGTCTAGGCCGTTGTCTAAGCCCATAAAGCATTCACTCCAGCTTTCTTCATCTTCAGCAATGAAGGCCTCATCATTTTCTGATGAACTATCTGAGAAATGACTGGAGCTGCTTGAATTCTGTTCAGCTATCATGGCTTTACGCTCATTTTTGAGTTTTCGATCTCTTTTAGCTCTTAGTTCCTCTCTTTGGCTTCTGGACAGATCAGGACAATCTGTTTTGAAGTGACCTGTTCTGCCACATTCAAAGCATGTGTAATCTGTAGAGTTAGAGGTTTTTGTTGTTTTAGTAGATTGCTGTTTAGATTCATTCTTGTCATCTGATCGATCATTGTTATACTTCCTGTTGAAGTTCCTCTTGTTATCTTTGTAGAAGCGTCTGAACTTCTTTGATCTGGTTTCCATTTTGTCCATACGTTTAGCTATCATTGCAAACTCTTTTAGAAGTTTGTCATAGCCTTTCTCCTCGTCTGGGGTTACAGACTCTGAAAGATCATCTGGTTGACTCTTTGCTTTGAAGGCTACTTCTTTGTCCTTCTTTGTACTGCTTTCTGCCTTTTTGGACAGATGATCTGATCCTCGAATTCTTTGAATATCACATTCATGACCTTCGAGATGATCAAATAAGGCTTCAGTAGACAGATCATTGAAATCTGCTCTTAGGGGTTGCATTGCAGCGTAGATCTCCCAGCTTGGTGGAAGAGCTCTAAGAACTTTCATGTTCTTCTCCCTTTGAGTATACTTATTCTTTTTGAACGCAGATATCTCTAGGAGAATTCCAGTGAATCTCATCTTCATCTGTTCTATTGTCTCGCCTGGTTTCATTTTGAACTCATCGTATTTATTGCAGGCTAGAGACAGCTTGTTCTCAATCATCACTTCAGATCCAAGCGCCAGGTCTCTCAAGGCTTCCCACATCTCTTTGGCAGTATCCAGATCTTGGATTTTAGCCAGATGTACGCCTTTGACCGTGCTGGAAATGATTCCTTTGGCGAAATCATCGAGGTTTGCCTCCCTTCTTTCTTCAGAGGTATATTTTCTGGGATCCTTTAGGATAGTTTCTTTGACTGCTCCTGTATCTGTGATACGAGTGGTCTCTTCAGTGATTGCCAATGGCCCTTCATCGATTACTTTCCACATCAGGCAGTGATGGGCTTTGAGGCACATTTTGATTCTGAAACTCCATTCTCTATATCCTTGGATAGAGAATTCTTCGCAGGCCCTGATAACAGATGACTCCATAACAGATAGTATGCACGTGAATGAAAAAGATTTTTCTAGATCTATTCAAGTAGACCACGCAGGTTTTAACCCTGTGAAACAAAACAATGGTCAGTTTGAACCACTGCTCTGATACCACTTGTTGGTCCCGAAAGAGCAAGGTTTGGTGTATGGGGGGGG
>JAPKLX010002923.1:0-11781 GCA_026898415.1 Leonotis leonurus
TGTTGGGAACCCCATAAAATATTCTAAGTTTTGATGATGCTCTTTCAAAGCACACTTGGTATTATACATGTTCTGTACCTTTTCTCTTTGGTTTCAGCATAACAGATAGTCGAAACTGGTTCAAACAGAACGATAGAAGATGTCTCTGACAGATAAAACCAGCCAGTCTCGAGCAGAAGGGTGGAGCAGAAGGCTGGAGCAGAACGTTAAGTCTTGAGACAGAACGCTAACCAGCAAGCCTTAAGACAGAACGCTAACCAGCAAGTCTTAAGACAGAACGCTAACCAGCAAGTCTTAAAACAGAATGCAAAAACCAGCAAGTCTCGAGACAGATAGCTAAACCAGAAAGTCTCAACCAGAAAGAGAAGCTAGTCAACTTTAACAGAAAGTTGAACCAGAGAAGCTTCAACCAGAAAGATAGAAGATGCTTCTACCAGAAAGCACCTCTACCAGAAAGCACTTCTACCAGAAAGCACTTCTACCAGAAAGCTCTAATACCAGAATGTACCTCAAACCAGAAAGTGTCTAAAACAGTATCCAAGCAGATAGGTACTAGACCAGAGAGGTCACAACCAGAAGGTTAGAAGCAAACCAGAAAGAGCAGAATCAATCTGTCAAAGAAGCATTAAAGACTTTCCATTGAAGAAATAGAAACTGAATCACTGATTGACATGAAGAAGGAAAGCAATCACAGATGATCTGCTTACCAATCATAGAAGATTCAATCAATGACTCTACAAGGAAAGAAGAGTTATGACTGATTGGCAATCCACAAATCAAATCACGCCAATCAACAAACGGCTAAGAATTTCAAATTCAGAGCCTATATATGTTTGAAGTTTAAAAGTCTGAAAAATATATACAAGCCCTATACTGCAGAAATATTCTCAATCATTCTATCTTCAAATCAGACAAAAGCTTCAAACCGTTCGTGATCGCAATCACACCTCGATTCAAGTCTGTCTTATCGAGAGAAGAAGGAGATCTTTACTAGCTAGTAGTTCTCTAGTGGATTAACGTGAAGATAGCCTGTTTACAGTAGTTTTCTGTAAGTTGTAAAGGGACACGACCCTTATTCGTGCATAAGTTTCAACGAGGTTTGTAATTGGAACTTGTGGCTCGTTCTCAGCGAGGTTAAATAAGAAGAGTATCCTAGTAGTGGATATCTAATCCAGTTTGGATTAGACCGTGGACGTAGGGGGTTTCCCGAACCACGTAAAAATAACTGTGCCATTTAAATTCTGCATTTTATATTCAGTTGTTTTTATTCTGCATCTGTCATACTCATTCAAACCTGCATTCTTAATCTATCTTCTAAATACTCGATTAAGCTTTCAAAAGATTTTCTTAACAAGAGCACCAACTAAGTCCACCATTATTCCGCACACAAAACATTGTTTGGAATCAAGTTCACACTTGCTTTCTGCTTTGTTTATCTCACGTGAGAGATCTTACTTGGATAGAACTTAATTGATTAGAAAATCATAGTGTTCTATCATCTAGAGCAATCTGTAATTCAGAAAGCTCACATCTCTCTGATTGAAATTGTCAAGTAAACTGAAAAGTTTGCATTTGGTGTATTCCCCCCCTATACACCAAACCTTGCTCTTTCGGGACCAACAAGTGGTATCAGAGCGTGGTTCATACGACCATTGTTTTGTTTTCACAAGGTTAATACCTGCGTGGTCAACTTGAATAGATCTAGAAAATCTTTTCATCATCTGCATATTATCTGTTATGGAATCATCTGTTATCAGGGCATGCGAAGAATTCTCCATCCAAGGTTACAGAGAATGGAGCTTCAGAATCAAGATGTGTCTCAAAGCTCATCACTGCCTGATGTGGAAGGTTATAGAAGAAGGACCTTTGGCTATTACAGAAGAAACCACTCGTATCACTGAGACAGGAGCAGTGAAGGAAACTGTACTGAAAGACCCCAGAAAGTATACTTCTGAAGAAAGAAGAGAAGCAAATCTTGATGATTTCGCAAAAGGAGTTATCTCCAGTACGGTGAAAGGAGTTCACCTGGCCAAGATCCAAGATCTTGATACAGCCAAAGAAATGTGGGAAGCACTAAGAGATCTCAGCTTAGGATCTGAAGCTATGATCGAGAACAAGCTATCCCTAGCATGTAATAAGTTCGATGAATTCAAAATGAAGCCTGGAGAAACTATTGAACAAATGAAGAACAGGTTCACTGAAGTATTACTTGAATTGTCTGCCTTCAAAAAGGATAAGTACACACAGAGAGAGAAGAATCTCAAGATTCTTAGAGCTTTACCACCAAGCTGGGAAATCTATTCAGCTATGCAACCTCTACGTGCTGATTTCAATGATCTGTCTGTAGAAGCACTATTTGATCATCTGGCTGTCCATGAATATGATATCAGAAGGATACATGGACCAGATCACTCCTCCAGCAAGAAGAATGAAACTAGCACTAAGAAGGAGAAAGAGACTGCCTTCAAAGCGAAGTGCAAAACAGATGAATCAACATCATCTACTGCATCAGAAGAAGGAGGATATGATAAGTTACTGAAAGAATTCTCACTGATTGCTAAGAGAATGGACAAGATGGAGGTCAGATCAAGAAAGTATCGAAGGTTCTACAAAGATAACAAAAGTAGATACCAGAAGAATAAAGAAGCAGAACGATCTGATGACAAAACAGAAAGTAGAGGTAATGGTAAAATCACTAATACTACTGACTATACCTGCTATGGCTGTGGAAGAACAGGTCACTTCAAGACAGACTGTCCTGACCTATCCAAAAGTCAGAGAGAAGAACTACGAGCTAAAAGGGACAGAAAGCTAAAAGCTCAACGTAAAGCTATGATAGCAGAAGAAAAAGAAGAAGATGATTCCAGCTCAAGTCATCTATCTGATAGTTCAACAGAAGATGATGAAGCGTTCTTTGCTAAAGAAGAAGAAGACTGGGATGAATGCTTTGCAGGACTAGACAACGGTCTAGATGATGTAGAGGTAAACTCTTGCAACTCTAACTCATCAAATGATATCGACCTGGATCAGGAAATAGAAGACCAAGATGAATATTCATGGGATGAAGTTAATGAAATGTTCAAGAGCTACTCAAGTATCAAGAGACTTTTCAGAGAAGTTGTTGAAGAAAATGACAGACTGAAGAAAACTGAAGAGATATTGAGTAAAGCAAATACTAAATTTGTTGCTAACATCAATGTTCTGGAAGAACAAATCAAGAGCAAAGACAGTGAGATTCATTCCTTGAACTCAAAAGTCAAAGATCTTATAAATAGGAACAACATTGCTGAAGAAAAGATCAAGAAAGGAAAAGAAATGATCTACAAGAGTGATGAACGTGCTAAACTGCTAATTAACATGCAGCAAAAGGGCACTTCTGGATTAGGATATCCAGGTCACACAGAAAAAGCAGAAGGCCCAATGAAATTCGTACCAGAAAGAAGTCAGATACCAGATCAAGTAATAAACTTGAAAAACAAGAAGGATCTTCCCCAGAAGATGATGGTTAAACAAGCTGGTAACAGACAATATCATCAAACAAAAGGACATCCTGCCTACTACACAGAATCCAAACAACAGACCAAAAATAATGTCAACAGAACATCACAGAAGAAAACAGAAAGCAAAGGATCAGAGAGATATCATCCTTCTGTTCTTCAATCAAAGTCCTCTGTTGATGAAAATGGGAATATCATCACTAGCTACTTTACTATTCCCAATTTAAAGTTATTCTGGATTCAAAAAGGGATCTTTTCTAATAACCAAGCACCCAGACAATAAAGGGTAGCTAAATCTATTTAATTGCAGGACCAGAAGGCTGCAAGAAGAAGTAAGATTGCAAAAGGATCAATCTGGATAATTGATAGTGGCTGTTCAAAACACATGACATGTGACAAGAACCTACTATCAGACTACATAGAGAAACCAGGACCTCATGTCACTTTTGGATGTAATTCAAAAGGATATACCAGAGGATATGGAAACATAAAAGTAGGCAAGACCACCATTTCAAATGTCTCATATGTTGAAGGTCTCAGCCACAATCTGTTCTCTGTAAGTCAGTTCTGTACAAATGGTAATCAAATTACTTTTGACACTAACAACTGTCTGGTGAAGAACAAGGAAGGAGATGAGATACTCCTTACCGGAATATTGCAGGATAGATTATATATTGTGCAATGGAACAACCAGATAGAAACCTGTCTGGTCACAAAGACAGTGTCAGAAACTAGCTGGCTATGGCATAAAAGATTAAGCCATCTCAACTTCAAAACAATCAATAAGATTGCACGAGAGAAACTAGTTTAAGGATTGCCAGAACAAGTCTATGACAAAAGCCACATCTGTGAAGCATGTCAAGCTGGAAAGCAGACCAGATCATCTTTTTCAAGCAAATCTGCCCAGAGCTCAACCAGAATACTAGAACTACTACATTTAGACTTATTTGGTCCAGTTAAACCATTAAGCATAAATGGTAGGAAATATACTCTAGTCATCATTGATGATTATTCAAGATTTACTTGGGTAATATTCTTGCATAAGAAGAAAGAAACTCTGGAGAAGTTACCAAATTTTCTCAACAAGATTACCAAGAAAAAGGGAGGTTCTGTTACCACCATCAGGACAGATCGTGGAACAGAATTTCTAAACCAGAAAGTTGAGGATTACTGCAACCAGATGGGAATTACACATCAGACATCTGCAGCCAGAACACCTCAACAGAATGGGGTAGTTGAAAGAAGAAACAGATCGTTAAAGGAAGCAGCTCGTACTATGCTAAATGCAACCAGATTACCAAAGAAATTTTGGCCAGAAGCCATCTATACAGCATGCTATACACAGAACAGATCAGTTATTACTATCAGACATGGGAAGACACCCTACGAGATATGGAACAACAGAAAACCCAGGATTCATTATTTTCGCTCTTTTGGCTGTCTGTGTTACATTCACAATAATGGGAAATCTCAGTTGAAAACTTTTGATAGCAAAGCTGATCCAGGAATATTCTTAGGATATTCTGATGTTAGCAAAGCTTACAGAGTTTTTAACCAGAGGACTCACATTGTGGAAGTAACACCTCATATTGTTTTTGATGAATCTGTTATTAGTGACAGAGACCTAGATGCTGATCAAACACCAGAACAAGACCAGAACAAAAACCAGAAAGTAATCCAGAACAAGAACCAGAAAGCAAAAGGGATTCTGTTAGAAGATATTCTAATCTGGAATACATCAGAAAAGAATGAGGTTGAAATTCCAACCAGTGCTGAAGCAGTAAGCTTGCAGCAAGGGGGAACAGAACAAACATCCTTATCTACACCAGAAGACAATCAGCCAGAAGGAGGAAACAATACTAATGAGCCAGAACCAGATCAACCCGAAGAATCAAGAGATTCAAATGGTTGGAATAATGATCAAGAAGAACCAGAAACTGAAAATCCTTTTCAAACATCTCATCCAGAATTTGAGGACCCAGCAAGTGAACCAGAACCAGAGATATCAGAAGAGGAGATATCTAGCAGAAGGAAATGGATTCAAGAAAATCATCCTTCTGAACAGATTGTTGGGAACCCAACAGACAGAGTTAGAACCAGAAGAATGCATGGAGAAAGTGCACTTCTCAGCTGTTATCTATCACGAGCTGAACCCTCTGACACCTATGAAGCACTTAGAGATGCAGACTGGGTCATAGCAATGCAAGAAGAACTCAATGAGTTCAAGAGAAACCAAGTCTGGTATATGGTAGACAGACCAAAACATCAAGGGGTGATAGGTGTAAAATGGGTATTCAAAAACAAACGAGATGAGAATGGAGAAGTAGTCAGAAACAAGGCTAGACTAGTTGCAAAGGGATACAATCAACAGGAAGGTATCGACTTTGATGAGACCTTTGCACCAGTGGCCAGATTGGAAGCAATTAGGCTATTTTTAGCATATGCTGCATACAAGAAATTCAAGGTATACCAGATGGATGTTAAAAGTGCATTCCTTAATGGCATACTTGAAGAAGAAGTGTATGTTGAGCAACCACCTGGTTTTGAAGAAGAAAATCCTGACCAGAGAGTATATAGACTAGCCAAAGCTGTCTATGGGTTGAAACAGGCACCCAGAGCGTGGTATGAAACATTATCAACATTCCTACTGGAATCAGGCTTCAGAAGAGGTTCTGTAGACAAGACACTGTTTGTCATCAAAGTCAAAGAACACATTCTGTTGGTTCAGATATATGTTGATGACATAATCTTTGGATCACAATCTCCCTATCTGTGTGACAAATTTGGAGAACTAATGAAGAACAAATATCAAATGTCCATGATGGGTGAGATGAATTTCTTTTTAGGTCTGCAAGTAAAACAATTACCAGATGGTATCTTTGTTAATCAAGCAAAGTACATCAACGATCTGCTAGTCAAATTTGGAATGAAAGACAGCAGAGAAGTTAAAATTCCAATGCAATCAAATGGAAAGATAGATCCAGACCCAGAAGGAAAACCAGCAAACATTACACAATATAGAGGAATTATTGGCTCTCTGCTATATCTCACAGCAAGCCGTCCAGACATCACCTATGCAGTTGGAGTTTGCGCCAGATATCAAGCCAATCCTAAAGAATCACACATGGAAGCTGCCAAAAAGATACTTAGATATCTCAAAGGAACAGCTAACATTGGACTCTGGTATCCACAAGATGATAATTTTGAGCTTACAGGCTATTCTGATTCAGATTATGCAGGATGCAAACTGGACAGAAAGTCAACCTCTGGAACGTGTCAATTTTTTGGAAACAAGTTGATATCTTGGTTTTCAAAGAAACAGACATCTGTTGCTACATCAACCACAGAAGCAGAATATATGGCTGCTGGAAGCTGTTGTGCACAGATACTATGGTTGAAACAGCAACTAAGAGATTATGAGATTAATGTAAAGGAGATACCTATATTCTGTGACAGCTCAAGTGCTATAGCTATAACACAGAATCCAGTACTCCACACAAGATGCAAACATGTCGATGTAAGACATCATTTTATCAGAGATCATGTAGAGAGAAAGCACATCAAGATTGAGAAGATTCATACAGACATCCAACGTGCTGATATCTTAACTAAAGCACTACCAGAAGAAAGATTTAAGATGCTGTGTGGAAAACTTGGATTACTCAGTCTAGATGAAGAATACCAGAAAGTCACCAGATAGCTATTACCAGAAGAGTACCAGATAGCCAAGACCAGAAAGTCACCAGATAGCTAAGACCAGAAAGCTACCAGAAAGCTAATTACAAGAATGACAGAAAGCTCAGTTGAAATAAAATACACGTGGCATAATTTTCTCAATTAATTGACGAAAAAGCCATGTGAAAATTATTTCTTAAATGCTAAGTCAAGGGGGAACTTTTAAGGAAATTGAAGCGTCAAGATAAAAGACGTCACTCTCCTAGGTTACAGGATTGTAAAAGATATTTTTACCCTAGATTTAATAAATCTTCTATTTTCATCATGATTAGCACAACCTTGGGAACTGGGATCGAGGAAATCCCTGCAAGAAACAGGAAAAAGGAAAGTTGCCAAAAGTAAGAGATACGCACACGCTCGCATATAGACCCTAGGATCTAGAGCGTCCATCTCACGCAAGGAAAGGCGGCAAAACAAATCTTGAAGCGGGAAAAATCTAAAAAGGGAGAAAATCTTTTCAACTCTTCGAATTTCCTTTCTCTTAAATTATTTGTGTTATATATATATGCGATATCTTCTCTAAACTGTTCACCTTCACTTTATCGCACTGAGCACTTCTCAAATTCTAAGCACTTAGGCATTTCAAAATTCTCTGCATCTCTTCGCAAAAACTTCTTTGCGTTTGACTATGGCACCTCAAACTTCACTCTTTCTGCAACACGTTGCTGAGGTTCAGCGATTTCTTTCACCTGAACCGTATGCAGTTCTTGACACTCACGGATTTCGAAAACTCGAAGAAATCTTTGCAATGGTTAAACGCTGCAAAGGTTTTAAATTTATTCAGTTTTATCATATCTGCAGTATGCTTGAAATATTACTTGCTTATGAACTGTTCTGAATTGTTCCACATAACTGTTCATACTACTCTGCTTATGCTAGATACTCATATCGTTCATTTAAACTGATGTATATACATATGCATTTGTTTATTCTTGTGAGATTAGGCTTCTGCAATATTGTAACTGCACATCCAAATATGTTCCTGGCAAAGCAAGTTGCCACATTCTATCTGACATGGCAGAATGACAAGCATGGTTTTGAAGCCAATGTACTGATGCCAATTGGTGACAGAACAAGCAAGACTCCATACAATGTGATTGAAATGATTAATCAAACGTATAGAGTAAAGGACGAAGGTCTAGCTTTGGAAGATATCACGATGGCACAATTGCAGGAGGCTGTTGAGATCATGTTGGTGATACCTATTTCTTATACTGGACGGATGTTCCAAAGATCCCTACTTCAACCAGGTTTCAAGCTCCTCTTAGAAGTGGTTCAGAGGATCTTTCTCAACCACAGTGGCACTTATGATCAAGTCACACCTGAGAAATTCAGAATTCTCACCGCGGTTGTTCTCAACCTTCGAGTCAACTGGAGCAGAATCCTCTTTGAGCTGATGGCTAAAGAAGCAAAGTTGGTGACTTACTCAAAGGATAGCAAGGGCAGAGGAACTTCAGTGGAAGTTCGAAGAAACCTTCGCCATTCCACCAAGATAAGTCTGATGATTGAGCGATTTTTCACCCAGAAGGTCTGGGAAGATGCAGTAGAATTCAACACTAGTCATTCTATTCCAAAGGACCAGCACCAGCTGGAGATGTCTTTGGGACTCGCTCCTCAATTTTTCAACAAGATCCCTGATGAAGTGCACCGTGTTGCTGCACTGGAAATGGGCAGTTCTAACCCTGCTTGGGTTCCACCGACCAAGGGTGCTGAGAAGAAGAAAGAGAAGGTAGTCAAGGAAAAGGCAGCCAGAAAGCGAGGCAGTTCTGTGGAGACAGAAACTTCTGCCTCCCTGCCAAAACAGAAGAAGAGAAGACTTCAGAAAGTGCAGGAACCATCATCACCAGCAGCAGCAACAGAGGAACAATCTGATATGCCAGAACATGAAGCAGAAACCACACCAGCAGCAACAGAACAACCAGAAACTCCAACAGCAGAACATACAGAGGAGATGCAACCAGAAACAAGCCAGAAAGACTTCTCTCCCGCCAGAACAGCTACACCTTCTCCACCTCGGATGGAAAGGATCAGCGAAGATGATGAGGAAGGATCATCTGCTGATGAAGCCGAAGAAAGGAAACAGCAAGCAGAAAGTGTTATCAACTTGCTGGAAAATGAAGCCAAACACTCTGTGCTTCAAGAATTTCCTGGAATTCACTTGCTCCCAGAAAGCTTAGGAGCTGCAACTCGCGTCAAATTTTACTTGCTGGTCAAGGACAGCGAGTATTACATATTTGATGCATTACTACAACTCAAAACAATCGATGACTTAAAGAAGGAAGAAGCAACACTGCTGAGTCTACTACAAGTCTCCACCGTCCAAGACATTCGAACAGAATACAAACAGCTCATCTCTGGCATCATGAAACAAGAAGCAGAGAGCTTGAACATTAATCTGGAGACAACACCTTCTGCAGCTCAAGAGGCTTCTCCAACAGTCCACCAATCATCACCAGCAGCAGCACAGACTCAGAAGCAGCCTACGAAGAAACCACCTGCCATCGACCTTGATCTAAGTGATGACGAACCAGTGGGCCAGCACATTGGCGGAGAACCCAGCGATGAAATCTACACACATGGTGCTGCACAGAAGCTGAAGAAACACGTTAACTTCTATACCATGGAAGAACTTTTAGAACGAGAGCCCAACACATTCAACAATTATCAACTCGACAATCTCATTACTCTTAGAGTTGAAGACCACATGACTGATGTCTGCAACACCATACAAGAGAAGGCAACTCAGATCCTCTCTGATTTTAATCAGCATCAGAAGGATTATGTAAATGACATGGACAAGGACCTCAGAGGCAAACTCAGAAAGATTAGGGATGAACTGAATAAAAAGATGGATGATGATAGAGCAGCAACTGAAGCAGGTCAAGCCAAGATCAACCTCCGTCTAACTGGAATAGACGAAAAAGCAGAAAAGGCCACTGCCTTACTTGCTGACCTGTTGGCTAAACAAGATGAATCCATCAGTGCTGCTGTTGACAAGAAAGGAACTGCACTCGCTGCTCAACTGAAGGAAGACACTGACCTGTCCATCCACTCCCATCTTGCTCTTTTTGAAAAAGAGAAATTTGTGGAGCTGATGCGGAAAAACCAGGTCGATGTCTTAAATGATCTTCTGTATCCAACCCCTGAAGAATTTGAAAACCAGAACAATCGACTAACTGCTGTTGAAGAACTCCAAGAGACATATGACAAGACTTTGTCAACAATGAACAGCAGGTTAGAGAAGAAAGTTGATGCCTCTGATCAGACAATCAACCATCTGCTTGGCTTTAAAGAAGATGCTGAGGAAAAGATGGCGAAGATGAATGAGGAGATTACCTCTTTACGTACACTCATCAATACCCTATTTGATGATGTCAAAAAGGGGGAAATCTCTGGAGGAAAGGGAGGAAAAAGCAGCAAAGGCTTAACAGAAACAACAGATGCTGGAACAGAAACACCAGCAACAACTCAACCCAGGCCAACCACTCCTCCCAGACCAGACCCCACTCTGATGGGAACAGAACCAGCTCAACCAGCACCTCTGATCCCTGACAAAGGAAAGAAACCAATAGATGAGGGAGACCAGATAGCAGAACTGCTGCTATTCGGAGTGAGCATGGATCAGGCATGTGATCCAGTGTTCAGAACACAATTTTATAAAGAACAGGCGGAGAGAGAGAGAAAGCTGGCTGCCCAGGAAGCCAAAGAGAAATCTTATCAAACACCTTTCTCCTCGCCTACATCTACAGAACGCTCATAGCAGCAGTCATCACAGTCAACAACTCAGTCAAAGAAGAAGAAGAAAAAGCCCTTCTCCTGGAACCTGTCATTACAAAAATAGACACCCAAAGATACATGGGTTCCAGAAGAGGATCAGATTGACTGGGAGAAAGTGAAACAAGGTTTTATCTTAAACCGATATTTTTTGAAGGAGCCTACATACTCAGAGTCTACACCAGATGAAGACTTCATTCGATATCTGGAGAACTTCAAAGATCAAGAACTTATAAAAAGAATCAGAACAGCTGCCGCAGAAGCCAAAATCCAGCTGAAAGCACCAGAGAAGGAATTCATGATCTGCCCAACTATACCAGGCAGTAATCTACCAGATAAGACATACATTCTGAATTACATCAACCAGCTGGCCAAGATCAAAGGATACAAAATAGATAATCATGATCCTAACTATGCCAGAGTTAGAGATGGGATCTATGAAAGCATCCAGCTGGTATCAGATGCACAGAGGGAAAAGATGAAGAAGGGAGGAGCAGCAAGATGGTTTTCTTAGATAGATCTTTGTATCTTCTGCTTTTGTCTCTCTGTTATTTCTGTTGATCTTTTGTACTCATCAATTCATACATCAATGAATTTGGAGTTCTCTTATCTCTCTGTTATTTACTGTTATTTAACTTAAATAACAAATAATCTATCTGTCCAGAACATGATACAAGTTACATTGTTTTCACTAAGTGTGGTTTTGACATCATCAAAAAGGGGGAAATTGTTGGGAACCCCATAAAATATTCTAAGTTTTGATGATGCTCTTTCA
>JAPKLX010004247.1:0-10217 GCA_026898415.1 Leonotis leonurus
AAAAAGGGAGCTCGAGCAGAGACCTTAGGGGTGTCGAGAGAGAGAGAGAGAGAGAGGGGGGCGAAACAACATACTAGGGACTGAAGGGAATCGAAGGATAAGGAAGGGAGCACGGCAGTGGCGCCACTGAGGAAGAAAGAAGGCAGAGAGGAGGCGGAGCTCTCAGTGTCTGGAGAAGAAGAACAAAACAATATATGGTAGGGTTAGGGTAGAATTAGGTTAGAACAATCTAGAACTGGGCTGGTTCGTGGGCCGGGTTGTGGGCTGGTTTAATGAAACTAATGGGCTTAAGTTAGGAGAGCATAAGGGCCGGGTATCGAGCCTACCTGTAAGAATCAAACGGGCCAGATTTAAAAGGGGTAACTGGGCCAACTAAAAATTAAAAGAACTAGGCTTAAGTGAAATTTATAAGTGGGCCGAATTTATTTGAGAGTGGGCTGAAATTATTGAAATTGGGCTAGATTTATTTGTGTTGTGATAAAATTTATTTAATGGCTAATAGATACCTACATTATATTCAAACAGTAGAATTGATAATTTAGAAAATTAATGTCTAAATTTTGAATCAAGAAATCTAATTAAATCAATAATTAGGTTTTAAATTAAGAGATTGGATATCTCTAGTTAAGTTAAGAAAGGAATTAGGGTGCAACCCAATATAAACTCTTCAGGAATTATTAAAGGAATTAATAACTTGTAAGGATATCTAAAAGATTAAATTAATTATTATTTAAACTAAGAATTTAATTATTCAAGTAAGTGTTAATTCACTTATATTACTCAATGTCAATTACTTGAGTAATTTGAACGAGATTTGAACCTTAGAAAATATATTGATTCGAGGGATCAATACTTTCAATTAACGAATTGAACGAGAACCCGAGAATAAGATATTCTTACGATTTAGATGTTCCAAAGCGTTCAGAGCATTTTAACTTATACGAGATTTTTCTAAAGGTTCTTACAAGAAATCTATTCCGTATTTCAAGACCAAAGCAAGTGCAAGTCGAAGCTATCCAAGTAGGCTTTCTATTACAAAGAAATTATGTGTGCTCGTATGCTATCATGTTGATATTTCGAAAAGGTTTTCAACTGAGAACTTATGTTTTAAAGTATTGTATTGCCGAAATGTTTTATGTTTTGTATGATACCTATCTGATATGATTAATCGAATTCGGGTTCTAGTGGGTAAGCAACCCCGCTCGAACTAGTGTACACAAAGGACTGTGAGTCGACGAAGGTGTTGACCGGTCAGGTGTCCGTAGAAGGTGGCCAACTTCACGGTACACGTAGAAAACAGATATGGTAGAATACTGAAGAATTTAGACAGCTGTCGAACTAGGTTTCACAAAAATGATTTAGTGAACGTAGGTGCTTTTAAAGATAAAACCCCTATGTTTCACTCTTTACGGCAATGATAATTATATAGGTATGTATGCGATTTCGGCATGTGCCTACTGAGTACGTTTGTACTCAGCCCTGCATGTATTTTTAAATGTGCAGGTTGAGACGTGATGAATGGAGGTGCTATGGCGGGCTTGTCAGTGTTTCGTGTGGTTGAACTCTTGGGGGTTTACGTGTCTTCATACACGTAAATTTATGTAGATCCTTTTTCCGCTGCAAGAAGTTTTATTATTATTGTTTGACGTAGGTGTCAATTCGGAGTTAAACTCTTTGTTATGAACTAAAAATCAGTTATCGAAATATCCTTTTGTCTCAGTTAAAGTATACAGTTTCTTTATTATCCTTTAATTATTTATCTTATAGTCGCGTATCCCTACTTTGCCACCAAGGGCGAAGGACGGACGTGACACAAACTTAGCTAGTTATTTATCAACATAGTAATAATATAGTTAATTAATGTTTTGGTAATTGATTAGTTGAGTCTAGTATCGTTCACTGGACTAGTTGAGTGAGTCGACAAGCCTAGCACTCTGACACATCATGCTCAACAAGAAGAAGGTAAAGGTTTTACAAGTTACGTTTTCATATGTAAAGGATATGCACACATCCTTATTCTAAGATCTTAAGAGTTAAGATCTGACCCTAAGAGATAGAAACCTATTAACGTAACAAACCCTTAAAGAATTAAGACGAATCTATTCAAATAAACTCTTTTACCTTCAAGCCAAAGATGACGCAAGGGAAGGAAGGAAACGAGAAGGAAGTCCAGAACGAGAAAAGATGCTCGAGACAAGTAAAGAATCCAGATTTAATCCTTTTTGTCGTAATAAAAATAAGAAATTATACATAATACTTTATGCTAAACGCAAGAAAAGGAACGAAATCCATTAAGAAGATTCAAGTAATCTTAAGTAACAAGTTTCGATAAAATGAATCCCAAATGAAAGATTTAAAAGCTTCCACCTTATGAACTTATGAAGAAATAATGAACCCAAATGAAGGTTGAACAAAATAAATAAAGCAAGTTAGGTTATGAGAAAAGTAAGGAAATCGTAAAAGTTTGACCAAATTTTTTTTATATATATAGATGGCACGAAGGATTCGTACCAACCGTAGACGTCTCTCCGCACGAGCTAGCCCAGCCGCTATCCTATTTGAGTACCAGACCTATGCACCTTGCATAAGAGATGACCTAGGGGAGTTCTTGTCCCATTTTAGGAGATTGTGGGCGGCAGCTCAGCCTCACGGAGCCACCGGGATGGATGGCATTTTACGCCTGACTCAGCTACTGCCTCCGGATTGGCAGGGATGAGCGCGGATGATTTCAGGAGATTTCATCCACCCGATAGGGAGGAGCTACGAGCGAGAAGGAGATTTCTTGACTTTCATTGCCACCATCCACTCTTATTTCATAGTATTCGGCAGTGCACCGAGAGGACCTTATGTACGATCGGGGGACTTGATGCCAGTTGGAGAGGCATTCACTATGTGGGCTCCACTACTACCTACTTTTGTACCAGCTGGAGTGATTCCAGTAGTTCCGACATACAGTTGGCTACATCCGATTCCAGTCCCCGACTTTCCAGGGACGCATGATCACGAGGCTGGACCAGCTTATCCAGCGGGAGACGCACAACAGTTTTGACCTATTCGACACTCGGTACCATCTGACCGAGCGTGCGGACGACACGACGCAGAGGCGGGACCTTCTCGCCCTATTACCATGGTGCGGCGACCAGCACCGATCCACCGACCATACCCGATGGATTTCAGCGAGAGCTCCTCGATGGAGATGAGGATTCAGAAGATCCTCCGGGAGTTTTCAGATACGGACAGCAAGGGCAAGGCCCCAGCCTTGTCCGACTCAGTGGAGGAGTACATCCCGAGCTCTCCACCGCCAGGCACCACGAGGGCAGATCCGGGCATATCTTCTGACGGGAGCCCTTCCCGTAAGAGGATGTTCTCACCACCTGCAGGTGAGTTCTACGTAGATCTGCGAAGGTAGCTTGACGCTGTACGGAGGCCGAGATGGGCAGAGGCCGAAGGAACTGGGCAGGTCGGAGAGGAGGAGGAGGACTACGGCGACGAGGATGAGGAGGAGGACCCGGAGATGGATGCATCCTGGACAGATACAGCAGGGTCAGCGGCCTAGTGCTCGATAGGCGCTGATTGTTTAGTTGCTTTTATGTCGTTTCTATTTTTACGATGTACCCACCAGCAACGGACCACGTGTTTAGGCCGTCCTGATGCCGTTTTTATTTTTAGACTTTTGTTACACGGAAACGGTGATTCTATGGAACCGTTCCGTGATGCTTCTTAGATAGTGCCACCTTTTGTCAGTACGAGAACACATTAGCTAGTGTCTCGTGACTGAGTACCTTTTGTGATGTCATCAAAGAGTGATGAGCATCACGTCATGTACTTAGAAAGTAAGCTTCAGTTGTATTAAGTCCTCAGGGAGGCACATATGACGATATGTATATATATATATGACCTTAGGGGTCTTTTGTAGTATATGTGATTTCCATTATTTACGCTATCATTTACTCGGTATTAAACTTATATAAATGACAAATCGGTAAGATTTCATAAGTGAAATAATAATAAAAAGTTACGACTAAAACTCCATTATCTAACGAAACAAATATGAACTATCAGAATGCCACCAAGAAGAGCAGAACGCCCAAGGGGCAGAGGTAGGGGACATGGAGTTAGAAATATGGAAGAAGGATATGAGGCGGAACGAGAAGCAACCCCACCTCTCCCACAACCAGCGAGAAGAATCGAAGAACTATTCCTACGACAGAACCCACCAGCATTCAACAGAATGGGGGACCCAGCCGAGGCCGAGACGTGGGTGCGTGCATTGGAACGCATCTTCAACTTCCTACGATGCACCGATCAGGAACGCATGACTTGCGTGTCCTTCCAGCTGACAGGATCAGCTGACTTTTGGTGGGAAGCACGAAGAAAAACAATGACTCCAGAACAGTTGGAGAATCTAACCTGGGAGGAATTCAAGATCGGGATATATGATAAATATATCCCCAAGAGCTACCGAAAGAAGAAAGAGACAGAATTCTACAATCTAAGGCAAGGGAGGATGACTGTGACGGAATACGACCGAGTATTCTGTGACATGTCGAGATATGCACCAGAGCAAGTCGACACAGATGGAAAGATGGCAGAAAAGTTTTGTGCCGGTCTGAGGCACGAGATCAGGATGACCCTAGCCAGCCACGGAGGGCTATCTTACCCCGAGTCTCTCAGTCGGGCCCTCGATATCGAAGCTGTCATGCCAGCAGAGAGGCATGTACCGACCCAACCACCGACATATCCACAGAACCAGTCCCAAAATTACAAAGGCAAGCGCAAATGGGAAGATCATCGTCCCAGCCTTATTCAAAAGAAACCGTGGGAAGGACAAGCACCTTCCCAGAACTTTGGAAGGCAGGGCCAGACTACTCAGGCTGGGAGTGTTCAACAGAAATCCACTCCCTGCCCAAAATGCAAGAAAATGCACGGAGGAGTGTGCAGAGCGGGTAGCGAGGGATGCTACACTTGCGGGCAGAAAGGGCACTTCGCGAGCCATTGCCCTACCAAACAACAAGGGGGAAGTGCGAGACCTAACCAGCAGCCCCAGAAGCAATATGTGTGGGCAATTCAGGCTCAGCCCCAGGCACGCCCACAGCACTAGCAACTACCACCACCCCCGCCATTACCACCATAGTACCAGCACCGACAGCAGCAGAGGCAGCCACAGAATGCTAGAGCCTACGCAATGAAACAGAAGCAACCTGAAGGAAATCAGGGCAACCTGACAGGTATGGGAACACTCCTTGACTTGCCAGTAATAATCTTATTTGATACTGGAGCATCCCATTCTTTCACTGCTAAAGCATGCGTAGATAACTTAGAGCTGGAACCAGAACTAGTTGAGATAGCTATGAAGGTGTCTTCACCTTTAGGAGGAACTACTACGCTTACACACGCATGCTCTAATCTGAACTTGAACTTAGGATCACTTAAGGTCTTAACAAACGATCTTAGTATCATCACCATGAACGATGTGGACATAATTCTAGGGATGGATTGGCTAGCTAAAAACTACGCCACGATCCTTTGTAATGAGAGGCAAATCTCATTTCAACCTCCCGGTAAGGAACCCACAAGTTTCCACGGGATTACCACGAGTCGGGGAAAAATAGTTATCTCGGCACTACAAGCCGAGAAATTGGTAAGGAAAGGATGCTCAGCCTATCTCGTTCATCTGAGTGGGGAAAGGGAAGAAGAAAGAAGAATTGAAGATGTCGCTATCGTGCGGGAATACCCAGACGTATTTCCTGAAGCACTACCTGGATTGCCGCCAAACCGCCAACTAGAATTCACGATAGATTTGGAACCAGGCTCGACACCGATATCGAAAGAACCCTACCGAATGGCGCCTAAGGAGTTAGAAGAACTAAAGATACAACTTCAAGAACTTTTAGATCTAGGTTTCATCAGACCTAGTGTATCGCCTTGGGGAGCGCCTGTGCTATTTGTGAAGAAAAAGGATGGAACCCTGAGGATGTGCATAGACTATAGAGGTCTAAACAAATTGACACTCAAGAACCGATATCATTTGCTAAGGATAGACGACTTGTTTGATCAACTGAAGGGAGCAAGTGTTTTCTCAAAGATAGATTTACGCTCAGGGTACCACCAACTGAAGATTCGATCCGAAGATGTCCCTAAAACAGTCTTTCGGACACGGTATGGTCACTACGAGTTTGTAGTGATGCCGTTCGAATTAACCAATGCACCTGCAGTGTTCATGGACCTAATGAACCGAGTGTTTCATCCTTATCTAGACAAATTTGTCCTAGTATTCATAGATGATGTTCTCATATACTCGAAGAGTGAAGAAGAACATGAGAAACATCTAAGAATCACTTTGGAAGCTCTCAGGAACGAGAAATTCTATGCCAAATTCAGTAAGTGTGAATTCTGGCTCAGAGATGTAACTTTCCTTGGACTTATTGTGTCATCAGAAGGAATCAAGGTGGACCCTATAAAGGTAGAAGCAGTACGAGATTGGAAGTCACCGACCACTACCAACGAAATCAGAAGTTTCTTAGGATTGGCGGGATATTACAGAAGATTCATAGAAGGATTTTCCAAGATAGCGAGACCAATGACGCAACAGTTGCGAAAGGGAATCAAATACAAATGGTCTCAGGAGTGTGAGGATAGTTTTCAACTGTTGAAAGATAAGTTGACGACAGCCCCAGTGTTAGTTGTCCCCAAACCAAACAAGAAGTATGTTGTCTACACCGATGCATCCAAGAATGGGTTAGGTTGTGTACTGATGCAGGAAGGGAAGGTGATTGCATGTGCATCGCGACAACTCAGGCCGCACGAGCTTAACTATCCCACTCATGATCTGGAACTAGCTGCAGTAGTGCATGCTTTGAAAATTTGGAGACACCATCTCTACAGAGTTCGGTGTGAAATTTTCACGGATCACAAAAGTCTCAAGTATTTCTTCGAGCAGAAGGATCTCAACATGAGACAGAGGAGATGGCTAGAATTAATGAAAGATTACGACTGCGGTATCAATTACCACCCGGGTAAAGCTAACGTAGTAGCTGATGCTCTGAGTCGTAAAAGCTCGTCAAAGATCGTATTTCTGCTAACTCAAGGGGCAGGCCTTTTAAGAGAGTTCGGTAAGATGAACTTAGAAGTCTTACAGCCTCTCGAAACTGTGGAAGGAGTTCTCACCACCTTAATGATAGAACCAGACCTGAGAGGTCGAATTCTAGAGGCACAAAGGGTGGATGAGAAATTGGAGAAGATAAGGCTCAAGGTGAGAAATAAAGACATCACAAAATACAGAGAAGAAGCTGACAACACCATCACCTTCGAAGGAAGATTGTGCATTTCGCACGATGAGAAGCTCAAGGACGAGATCATGAGCGAAGCACACGATACGCCCTATACCGCTCACCCGGGGAGTACAAAGATGTACCAAGACCTGAAAAAGAAATTATGGTGGGACGGTATGAAACGAGACATAGCCTCTTTCGTGGAGAGATTCTTAGCTTGTCAACAAGTGAAAGCACTACACCAAAGACCCTATGGGAAACTACAGCCGTTAGAGATCCCAGAGTGGAAGTGGGAACACATAGCGATGGACTTTGTGACTGGATTGCCCAAATCCAAGAGAGGGAATACTGCCATTTGGGTAATCGTGGACCGGCTCACAAAATCTGCTCATTTTGTACCTATAATGATCACGTACGGTTCAGATAAGCTGGCTCAATTATACGTGCGAGAAATCATACGCCTTCATGGCGTGCATGTCTCAATAACATCAGATCGAGACTCAAAGTTCACATCCAGATTCTGGATAAGCTTACAGAAAGAGTTAGGTACGAGATTAAACTTCAGTACTACCTTTCATCCACAAACTGACGGACAGTCCGAAAGGACTACTCAAACTCTTGAAGATATGTTGAGAACTGTGATTCTCGATAGAGGTGGAAGTTGGGAAGAAGTACTACCATTAATTGAGTTTGCTTACAATAATAGCTATCAAGCAACCATAGGGATGGCACCATATGAAGCACTTTATGGGAGAAAGTGTAGATCGCCACTCTACTGGGACGAAGTTGGAGAAAGAGCTATAGTGGGCCCAGACTCAGTCGGCGAAATGATAGAGATCGTTCGCCAAATCAGAGGGAGAATAAAAGAAGCACAAGATAGGCAGAAATCCTATGCTGACACTCGTAGAACCGAGTTACAGTTTAGGGAAGGTGACCGAGTTTTCCTAAAAGTATCTCCTTCCAAGGGGATAGTCAGATTTGGTGTCAAGGGAAAACTAAGACCTCGTTTTGTTGGACCTTACGAAATCATAGAAAGGATAGGATCAGTTGCTTACAGACTGGCATTGCCACCGAGTTTCGGGAGCGTTCACAATGTATTTCACGTGTCACAACTTAGAAAATACATATTTGATCCCAAACACGTCATTCATCAGGAAGAAATGATTTTAAATCCCGATTTAAAGTATGAGAAAAGACCCGAAGCTATTTTAGATTAGAAAATGCAACAACTCAGAAGTAAATCCATTTCATTGGTGAAAGTGTTATGGAGAAATCATGGACAAGAAGAAGCTACCCGGGAACTGGAGGATAAAATGAAAGAAAAGTATCCCCAATTATTCGGGTAGAAAGTACAAATTTCGGGACGAAATTTTGTTAAGAGGGGGAGAATGTAATGCCCCGACTTTTAATTATCAAGAATAAGCGATATTCGAACGCACTTGTTATTTATATATTGAGCATTTTATTTTAATTTATAAAGTTGAATCTAGTTGAAAAGGAATTTTGGTTTAAGATAACAAGTAATTAGAGATTTCTTGATTAATATCTTAAGAGATATTAATATTAAGGTGTATGTTTTATACTTTGATATATATATATATGTGTGTGTGTGTGTGTGTGTAGGTATATGTTTTTATAAATTGAAAAATTTACACATTAACGTATATTTATAGGTGCACATGAGTGTAGGTTGAGAAGGTGCAGATATATATTGATATTGATGTACAAGTAGGATAATCATGTATATATATGTTAATGTATGAGAGTTACACGCCTACTATATATATATAAAACAAGGTAATATATGCTGAAATTATAAAATGCCAAAGAGAGGATTTCAGTATGTAAATTAAATGGTGTAAAACAATGTAGAGGAGTTAGTAAAGTAAGTAAAAGAAGTTACAGCATATGGAAAAATTATATAGTGCACAAGGGCTGCACTTTCGATAGAAGTAAAAGGAGAAAATAGGAAGTCAGAAATGAAAGAAAGAAGGGAAGAGCTGTTCACCTACAGTACAAGTTAAGGTGGTGAATACACCCATAACCTAGGAAAGACTTGTCTAAAAAGCCTACAACTACACTAAGTATATATAGTTAAGAGTGGGAACTTCAGCATGGTTGGTGAGTAGGAAGTGATGGAGCGCAACTCTCAAAACCTAAAACATACGGAGCTAAGTCGACAAAGAGGCTTCCCTCCTATGCCTTGCCTTGCCCTGCAGCAAAGAGATTGGACAGTTAGGAAAGAGAGTAACAAAACCTTCATACTATAAAGAAGTTACTAACCTAAACATTTACTACACACCAACATCTTACACTCGACTGGAGTCACAAGGAGAAGCACAAGCCAAGGCCAGAATATAGAAACACAAGAAGAAGTAGTTAAAGTCCTAAGGTGAGAAATCTAAGCTTTAACTATACATTTTAGTTCATATCTTCTAGATTTTCAACTTTTAATTATGTTATAAACTATAAATCTCCATTTCCTACCCTCCCTTTGAATCCATAATTACAGAATATATGTATATAGATTTCCTGCCCAAACTTACATTGAGAAGTTTAAAACTATACTATGACATGCTTTAGACTATGCGTGTAATGAATTGAATCAACCCCTTTAAGACTTCCACCTCTAAACAACCATCGGCAGAACACAGAACACAAGAAATACATAGAACTTTAAGCATGCTTGTGTACTGCCTAAATTAGAACACCCCACAGTTAATCACCATCTAAGTAAGAGCAAATTGATGAGGTTACAAACACATACAGTATATGCTAAAAACTACAATACGCTTGTTTTAAAATCTTAAGAACCCCAATAAGAACATATACTTAAAGGCATTGAATGCAGAATTATGCTAAAGAGCACTAATCAGTTTTGTTAATTAGAAACGAAAACTGGATATAAAACACATGCTTCTGAATACAAATTCTCAAAACTAAAAT
>JAPKLX010003984.1:0-10439 GCA_026898415.1 Leonotis leonurus
TTGAGACTCTCTGGTTTAGCATTCTGTCTTGAGACTTGCTGGTTTTATCTGTCCGAGATATCTTCCATCATTCTCTTTGAACCAGTTTCGACTATCTGTTATGCTGAAACTAAAGAGAAAAGGTACAGAACATGTATGATACCAAGTGTATTTTGAAAGAGCATCATCAAAACTTAGAGTATTTTATGGGGTTCCCAACACACGTGCATACTATCTGTTATGGAATCATCTGTAATCAGGGCTTGCGAAGAATTCTCTATCCAAGGATATAGAGAATGGAGTTTCAGAATCAAAATGTGTCTCAAAGCCCATCACTGCTTGATGTGGAAAGTAATCGAAGAAGGGCCATTGGCAATCACAGAAGAGACCACTCGCATCACAGATACAGGAGCAGTCAAAGAAACTGTCCTAAAAGATCCCATAAAATATACCTCCGAAGAAAGAAGAGAGGCAAATCTCGATGATTTTGCCAAAGGGATCATTTCCAGCACGGTCAAAGGCGTACATCTGGCCAAGATCCAAGATCTTGATACAGCCAAAGAGATGTGGGAAGCCTTGAGAGACCTGGCGCTTGGATCTGAAGTGATGATCGAGAACAAACTGTCTCTAGCCTGCAACAAATATGATGAATTCAAAATGAAACCAGGCGAGACAATAGAACAGATGAAGATGAGATTCACTGGAATTCTCCTAGAGATATCTGCGTTCAAAAAGAATAAGTATACTCAAAGGGAGAAGAACATGAAAGTTCTTAGAGCACTTCCACCAAGCTGGGAGATCTACGCTGCAATGCAACCTCTAAGAGCAGACTTCAATGATCTGTCTACTGAAGCCTTATTTGATCATCTCGAAGGTCATGAATGTGACATTCAAAGAATTCGAGGACCAGATCATCTGTCCAAAAAGGCAGAAAGCAGTTCAAAGAAGGACAAAGAGGTAGCCTTCAAAGCGAAGAGCAAACCAGATGATCCTTCTGAGTCTGTTACTCCAGATGAAGAGAAAGGCTATGACAAACTCTTAAAAGAATTTGCAATGATAGCTAAACGAATGGACAAGATGGAAACCAGATCGAAGAAATACAGACGCTTCTACAAGGATAACAAGAGGAACTTCAACAGGAAGTATAACAATGATCGATCAGATGACAAGAATGAATCTAAACAGCAGACTACTAAAACAACAAAGACCTCTAGCTCTACAGATTACACATGCTTTGAATGTGGCAGAACAGGTCACTTCAAAACAGACTGTCCCAATCTGTCCAGAAGCCAAAGAGAGGAACTGAGAGCTAAAAGAGATCGAAAGCTTAAAAATGAGCGCAAAGCCATGATAGCTGAACAGAACTCAAGCAGCTCAAGTCATTTCTCAGACAGTTCATCAGAAAATGATGAGGCTTTCATTGCTGACGACGAAGAAAGCTGGAATGAATGCTATGTAGGCTTGGACAACGGACTAGATGAAGTTGAGGTAAATTCATGCTATTCAAATTCCTCAAATAATAGTGATCTTAAACAGGAAAGTGAAGATCAAGCAGAATACTCATGGAAAGAAATCGACGAGATGTTCCAAAGCTACTCGAGCATCAAAAGACTGTTCAAAGAAGTAGTTGAAGAGAATGACAGATTGAAGAAAGTTGAGCAGATCTTAAGCACAGCAAACACTAAGTTTGTTGCCAAAGTTATTGATCTGGAAGAACAGATCAAGAGCAAAGACAGTGAAATTCACTCTCTTAACTCAAAAGTTAAGGATCTGATCTCAAGATACAATGTTGCTGAAGAAAAGATCAAGAAGGGAAAAGAAATGATCTACAAGAGTGATGAGCGTGCCAAGCTGCTAATCAATCTGCAACAAAAGGGAACATCTGGATTGGGATATCCAGGTCACTCAGAAAAATCTTCAGGAACTATAAGCTTCGTACCAGAAAGGAAGAAAATACCAGATCAAGTGAAAGACTTGAAAAACAAGAAAGGTTATCCTCAAAAGATGATAATGAAAGATGCAAAGAACAGACAGTATCATCAAACCAGGGGACAACCAGCTCACTACACAGAAACAGAACACCTTCAAAGAGCTAATGTCAACAGGACAAAAACTGTCAACAGGACAAAAATTGTCAACAGAACAGAACATACTAAGAAAGGATTACAGAAGGATAAGATAGAGAGATTTCATCCATCTGAAATACACTCTGTATCTAAAGTAGATAATGAGGGAAATATCATTACCTGCTATATTGATGTTCCTAACCCCAGAATGTTCTGGATTCGAAAAGGATTGTTTACTAATAATCAAGCACCCAAGCGTTGAAAGGGTAGCTAAGTTTGATTAATTGCAGGATCAAAGAACTGCAAGAAGAAGCAAGATAGCTAGAGGAACTATCTGGATTATAGATAGCGGTTGCTCAAAACACATGACTTGTGACAAAAATCTACTGACAGATTACATAGAGAAACCAGGCCCACAGGTCATTTTTGGATGTAATTCAAAAGGGTATACCAGAGGGTATGGAAACATTAGAGTAGGCAAGACTACTATCACAAATGTGTCATACGTAGAGGGTCTTAGTCACAATCTGTTTTCTGTAAGTCAGTTTTGTGCTAATGGTAATCAGATTGTTTTTGATACTAACAACTGTCTGGTGAAGAATAAGGAAGGAGATGAAATACTCCTTACCGGTAAACTGCAGGATAGGTTATATATTGTCCAGTGGACAAACCAGATCGAGACCTGCTTAGTCACTAAGACTGTATCAGAAACAAGCTGGTTATGGCATAAGAGATTAAGTCATCTTAATTTCAAATCAATCAACAGGATTGCCAAGGAAAGGTTAGTAGAAGGACTACCAGATCAGGTGTATGATAAAAATCATATATGTGATGCCTGTCAAGCTGGAAAGCAGACCAGATCATCCTTTACAAGCAAAACAGCTCACTCAACATCAAGGACACTAGAGCTGTTACACCTTGATCTGTTTGGACCAGTCAAACCACTAAGTATCAATGGGAGAAAGTACACTTTGGTAATCATAGATGATTACTCAAGATTCACTTGGGTCATCTTTCTGTTGAAAAAGAAAGAGACTCTAGACAAGCTCCCTGACTTTCTACACAAAATCACTAAACAGAAAGAGATGAGTATAACCTCTATCAGAACAGATCGAGGAACAGAATTTCTCAACCTGAAGATTGAAGCATATTGCAACAAGATGGGAATCACTCATCAAACATCTGCTGCTCGAACTCCTCAACAGAATGGAGTAGTTGAGAGAAGAAACAGATCACTCAAAGAAGCAGCTCGCACGATGCTTAATGCTACAAATCTACCGAAGAAATTCTGGGCAGAAGCTATATACACAGCCTGCTATACTCAAAACAGATCATCCATCACACTCAGACATGGAAAGACTCCATATGAAATATGGAACAACAGAAAGCCTAAGATTTCCTATTTTAGAACTTTTGGCTGTTTATGTTACATACACAATAATGGGAAATCTCAGTTGAAAACTTTTGATAGCAAAACTGACCCTGGAATATTCTTAGGATATTCTGATATCAGTAAAGCTTATCGAGTCTACAATAAGAATTCTCATATTGTGGAAGTAACACCTCATGTTGTTTTTGATGAGTCTATTGTTGAGTACAGATCACTAGATGAAAAGCAGACAGACAATCAGATGACAACCAGAAGGATGAATGATCTATTACTAGAAGATGTTCTTATCTGGAATTCTAGGAGTGAGGATGAAGAAGTTATCACTCAACCTGTTGCTGAGGAGATCATACAGCAAGGGGGAATATTGCTACCTAACCTGGATGAGAACAGATCATCAACAGAAGTCAATGATACAATTACCACAAATGATGATCAACATCCAGAAGAAAGCCCAGATGAGAATCCATTTCATGCTACGTCAACAGCACACCCTGAATTTGAGGAACCAACAGATCAACCTGATGCTGAGTTATCTGATGAAGAAATAACCAGGAGAAGAAGATGGATACAAGATCATCCACCAGAACAGATCGTTGGGAACCCATCAGATCGTGTGAAGACTAGAAGAATGCATGGAGAAAGTGCATTGTTGAGCTGTTACCTCTCTCGCATGGAGCCATCTGATGCTTATGAAGCACTTCAAGATGCAGATTGGATAACAGCAATGCAAGAAGAACTCAATGAGTTCAAAAGAAATGAAGTCTGGTATCTCGTGGACAGACCCAAACACCAAGGTGTAATAGGTGTAAAATGGGTGTTCAAAAAAAAATGAGATGAGAATGGTGAAGTAGTCAGAAACAAAGCCAGATTAGTAGCTAAAGGCTATAATCAACAAGAGGGCATTGATTTCGATGAAACATTCGCACCAGTAGCCAGATTAGAAGCAATAAGGTTGTTCTTAGCATACGCTGCTCACAGACAATTCAAGGTATATCAGATGGATGTCAAAAGTGCCTTCCTCAACGGTATTCTTGAAGAAGAAGTATATGTGGAACAGCCACCTGGATTTGAAGAGGCAGATCCAGATCAGAAAGTATACAGACTAGCTAAAGCAGTCTATGGTCTAAAACAAGCCCCTAGAGCTTGGTATGAGACCTTATCTACCTTCCTACTAGAATCTGGATTCAAAAGAGGATCTGTTGATAAGACTTTGTTTGTTATCAAAGTCAAAGAACATATTCTCTTAGTCCAGATCTACGTAGATGATATTATCTTTGGATCTCAATCCATCTATCTATGTGACAAATTTGCTGAACTTATGAAAAATAAGTATCAAATGTCCATGATGGGAGAAATGAGTTTCTTTTTAGGTTTGCAGGTCAAGCAGCTACCAGATGGTATCTTTATTAATCAGACTAAATACATCAACGATCTGCTAGCCAAGTTTGGATTAAAAGACAGTAATCCAGTGAAAATCCCAATGCAGACCAATGGGAAAATTGGTCCAGATCCTGAAGGAAAACCAGCAAATGTTACACAATACAGAGGGATCATAGGATCATTACTCTATCTAACTGCAAGTCGACCTGACATTACCTATGCAGTAGGAGTATGTGCTAGATATCAAGCAAATCCCAAAGAGTCTCACATGGAAGCAGCTAAGAAGATACTAAGATATCTAAAGGGAACAGCCCATATAGGATTATGGTATCCATGTGAAGACAATTTTGAGCTATCTGGATATACTGATTCAGACTATGCTGGATGTAAACTAGACAGAAAGTCAACATCTGGTACATGTCAGTTTTTAGGGAATAAACTGATTTCTTGGTTCTCAAAGAAACAGACATCAGTTGCCACTTCAACTACAGAGGCAGAATATATGGCAGCTGGAAGTTGTTGTGCACAAATACTGTGGTTAAGACAACAGCTTAAAGACTATGAGATTGATGTCAAGGAAATACCAATTTTCTGTGACAGCTCAAGTGCTATAGCAATTACACAGAACACAGTGCTGCACACCAGATGCAAAGATGTTGACGTAAGGCATCACTTCATAAGAGATCATGTTGAAAGAAAACATGTACAGATTGAGAAAATACATACTGAAGTTCAGAGAGCAGATATCCTCACTAAGGCATTACCAGAAGAAAGATTTAAGATGCTTTGTGGAAAGCTAGGACTCTTAAATCTTGAAGATAGAACAAGATTGACCTAACCAGATTGATCTAAACCAGATTGATCTAACCAGATTGATCTAACCAGATTGATCTAAACCAGATTGATCTAAACCAGATTGATCTAAAACAGATCATCATGATCCAGAGTAATAAGATCCAAATCACTAGAAATTCCTACAGGGAACTAACACCAGATCACTAACACACATGTCAATACAGATTAAATAAAATTCCAACCAGGAATTACTAAAAAGCAACCAGATTGAACAGAGACAGAAAGCTAAACCAGAGAGTCTCAAAACCAGCAAGTCTCAAAGGCAGAAAGCTAAACCAGAGAGTCTCAAACCAGCAAGTCTCAAAATTGACCTCAACCAGATTACCCAATGACACGTGGATTAATATTTATTATTAATTATTATTCCATTACTTGGTTAAGGGGGAAAGGTCAACTATATACGGTGACTAATTATCTCTATTCTAACATTAGATTTCAAAATCATCTATTTTTGATGATTGCATGCAGTAATTGGGAGACGTGATCGAGAAAAATATCTACCAAATCTAGAAAAAGGGAGATAAAAGATTGCATCAAAAATAACGCGCCATCTCATAACCGTTCGATCATAGCGCGTGCATCATACGAAAAGAAGAGGCGACTATGGGTAGAAAACCTAGTACATGGAAAGGCGGGAAAGCTGTAAAAAGGGAAGAATTTCTCAATATTTTATTACCTTGTTTATCTTCTCTTTCGCGTATATAGACTGATAAGGCGGTTCGTGTATCACCTACGCTTACAAACCTTTTTCAAACACTTAGCAAATTTTCTGCCTCCCAAAATTCTTTCTTGCAAAATTCTCTCTTTTTAGCAAAAATGGCTCCCAAAACGTCTGCTTTTCTGGAACAAGCAACCTATCTGAAACCTTATATTCACCAAGACCTTTTTGCGGTTCTTGATACCTTCGGGTTTCATAAACTGGAGAAGGCATTTGATCTCGTTCGTCAGTGCAAAGGTTTCATGTTTCGCTTTTTAATTCGTATTCAATATCTAAATGTTTTTACTCTGTATCTTTTCTCTTGTATGTGATATCTGTAAATTACGTAGAACTGCATAAACTGTTCTTGTGGCACTTATACTTCACTGATGGAAGGATAGTGCTCACATCTACACTGCTATGTTCATTGTAGGTTTCCACAAGATTATATCCTCACACCCTGTGCACTTCCTACCCAAGGAAGTTGCTGCCTTCTACCTCTCGTGGCAGGGAGAGAGAGGTGGAGATGAGGCCACCATCAGGGTGAGCAAAGGAAATACAGTAAGCAACACATCTTATAATGTCATCAACATCATCAACGCTGCTTACAAGGTGAAGGATGAGGGACTTGACCTTGGAGAGATTACCGCAGAACAGCTGCAAGAAGCTATGGAAATGGTCATGACAGTCCCTATCCATTACACCAACAGGATGTTTGTCCGTGCACTTCTTGCGCCAGAGTTCAGAATCGTTTTTGAATTCGTACAGAGGATTTTCTTAAATCACAATGGATCCTATGACCAGGTGACCCCCGAGAAGTTCAGGATATTGGCCGCCGTGGTTCTTAATCTGCCAGTCAACTGGAGAAGGATCTTGTACGATCTGTTGGCAAAGGAGGCCAAAATGATTTTATTTGTGAAAGGCAGCTCTCCTGGAATTGAAGTAAAAAGAAGCAGCCTGCGTCATTCAACAAAGATAAGCTTTATGCTTGAGTCATTCTTCCCTCAACATCAGTGGGATACGAAGGTTGAATTCAACACCAGGCAGCATTTTCCAAAGGATCAGCATCAGCTGGAAATGTCAATGGGCATTTCAGCAAACTTGATTGCCAGAGCTAAAGATCCTGTAGTCTTCAGAGCTCTGATGGAAATGGGGAGTTCAAATCCTATTTGGATCCCTCCTTCTGGTCCAGCAGATCGCTCCACAAAATCTCAAACAACTAAGGAGAAGCAAACAGAGAAAACTCCTACCAAGAGAACAACCAGGAGAGCCAGCTCGGTTGAAACTGATATATCAACAGCAGCCCAACCACCAAAACCTAAACGACGAAAGCTTCAAAAATTGGCTGAGACAGAACAGAGCCCAGAACCAGCACAGGAAACTACACTCCCTCAACAGGAGGTTGAGGAAGAAAATATTGTATTGGTTGATGAACCAGAGGAAGTAGAGCCTCTAACAGCAGTACACCCAGACCAGACCAGGGATTTCTCCCCCGCTCACACAATAAGTTCATCATCTGCTGAGCCTCTGGAACAAATCAATGAGGAGGAAGAAGAAGAAATCGAATCTTCTGATGAAGATGTGGAGAAGAACACAGCACGATCTGTGGTGAAAATGATTGAAGCTGAAGCAGATAGAGCCGTGCTTAACACATTTCCAGGCATCCAGCTCACGCCAGAGAGCTATGATGCAGCAAAAAGGGTCAAATTGCTGTTGCTGATTAAAGACAAGGAGTTCTATGTCTTAGATGCGCTTCTTAAAATCAGATCGATTGATCAGCTCAAGGCAGAGGAAGCCACGCTGCTGAACATTTTTGAAGTCTCTTCAGTTACTGAGCTAAGAGAAAGTTTCTCACAATCCATTCTTGCAATTGCCCAGCTCGAAGCTCAGAAGCTGCAGATCAATCTGAGAGAGATTTATGAGAAAGCTGGGAAATTACAATTTTATGACAGCGTTGTGGATAAAGACGATGATGAGACTGCCCCATCTGATGCTCATCAACCGGATGCAGCACTAACAGAAACATCTACAGACCAGGTCATGACTGACACTGGTGAGCAGATCACTACTCCACCAGCATCAACCAAGGAAGAACCAGAAAAAGCAGAATTCCTTGGACAGAACATCGGAGGCGAGCTTACTAATGACATCATCACTCCTGGTGTTGCAGCTGCCCAGAATATACATGTGCAAACATTCACCATGGAAGATATATTGATGGACCAGCATCAATCCCTATCTAATGTTCAAATCAGAGATCTTATCGCCAAGAAGGTGGATCAGTATATGTATGGAACGCTGACCACGGTCCAAGATGAAGCCACACGCATACTGACAGAATTCAACGACCATCTGCAATCTCATGTCCACCAGGTCGACACTGATCTGAGGCGCATCTGTCGCTTGAAACTTGAAGAGATTAGCAAGAAAATGGATGATGACAGAGCTGCCGCTGAAGAACGTAAGGCACAGATTGATCAGAATCTGTTTTCTACAGAATTCAAAGTGAAGGAAATGTACAAGATCATCAGTGCCTTTGCAGCCAAAGAGAAAGACATGGTACATGCCATTGTCCAGGAGCAGACTAATGGTCTCACAGCAGACATAGTCAAAGAAGCAAACACATACACCAGATCACTGCTCAGACAGTTCGAAACAGACGGCAAAAACTTCGTTGAAAGGAAGCTACGCGATCTGCAATATCCAACATCCACTCTGCTCAAATCCTATTTTGATGAAACAGCAGACATCAAGGCAGCTCAAGAAGAGATTAAATCTGATCTGGCCAAAACACAGACTTTTCTTCAGAGGCAGATCAATGATTCCAATCTCAACATCACCTCGCTGCTGTCTAGCAGAATTGAATCTGCTAAGGAGATCGCTGAGCTGAAAAACGAGGTCACCTCTCTCAAGACATTCATTCAATCCCTCATTGATGATGTCGAAAAGGGGGAAGGACTTGGAAAGAAAAAGCTGCCATCTGCTGCACAGGAGAAGAAGAAAGAGACAGCAGCACAAACCAAAAAGAAGAGCATGTCGGGATCTGGTCAATCCACTGCAAAGAAACCAGCCAGCTCTCCCTCATTTCAAGCCCAGAAGACATTTACCCCAAGCTCAAGCCAGTCCCAACCACCCAAGACTTTGAAAAAGAAAAGAGCTGGATCCAGCTGGTTCTCGTCTGCTCCTATATGCAAAACTTTGACAAAGCAGGGAGAGACCAACTGGGTCCCAGATCATCTGAAGGAAGGATATGAAGGACTGAAGTATGGATTTATAATGTGCCGTTATTTTCTAAAAGAACCTCTTTACTGTGAGGGGACACCAAATGAAGCGTTCAACCTTTACCTAGAGCAGAACGATGCAAAGGATCTGGTGGGAGAAATCAGAGCTGCTGCTGCTAAAGCCAATGTCCAGATAACTGCTCCAGAAAGGGAGTTCAGGACCTGTCCCACTATTCCTGGGACAGATCTCCCGGACAAAACCTTTCTGCTGAACTTCATAAACCAGCTAGCAGAAAACAGAGGGTACAAAGTGGATGCTGAAGATCCAGATTACATTAGAGTAAGAGAGGGAGTGTATGAAAGTGTTCAGCTCATATCAGATGAGACAAGAGCAAAATTAAAGAGGCAACAGGAGGAGAAGAGAAAGAGCAGATAGTCTTTTCATTTTCTATCTTTTATGATCTGCACTTTCTCATTCTTGTTTTGAATATTTGTAAAACTCTCTTTGACTCTATAAATATATGAATCCAGTTTGAGTTTCTGATGACAACATTTTATTGTCCAGAACACATATAAAAATATCCTTAAACGTTATAAACTTAATAACGTAATATGATCAAACTGGAAAACCAGACCAGACCGATCTGTATATACTGATAAGGATCCTTTTTGTAAAGTGTGGTTTCGACATCATCAACAAGGGGGAAATTGTTGGGAACCCTAAAGATTAGTGTTGATGATGGTCTTTCGAAACACACTTAGCTGATCTGTATGTTAACCTGTTCCTCATGTAAAAACCAGATTACTATAGTTTAAGTGATTTCTGTTTTGGAACAGATTAGGAGATGACT
>JAPKLX010003127.1:0-11555 GCA_026898415.1 Leonotis leonurus
TGTAAGAGCATCATCAAAACTTAATATATCGTATGGGGTTCCCAACAATTTCCCCCTTTTTGATGATGTTAAAACCACACTTAGTGAAAATAATGTAACTTGTATCATGTTCTGGACAGATAGGTTAATTTGTTATTTAAGTTAAATAACAGTAAGCAACAGAAAAGATATAAGAACTCCAAATTCATTGATATATGAATTGATGAGTACAGGAATCCAGACGAGATAACACGGAGACATAACAGAAGGTAAATTCTATCTAAGAGAACCATCTAGCTGCTCCGCTCTTCTTCATTTTCTCTTTCTGCGCATCGGATACCAGCTGGATGCTCTCATAGATTCCATCTCTAACTCTGGCATAGTTAGGATCATGATTATCTATTTTGTATCCCTTGATCTTAGCCAGCTGGTTGATGTAATTCAGAATGTATGTCTTGTCTGGTATGTTGCTCCCAGGTATTGTTGGGCAGATCATGTACTCTTTTTCTGGAGCTTTTATCTGAATTTTGGCATCAGCTGCTGCTTTCCCGATTCTCTGAATAAGATCCTGGTCTTTGAAATTCTCCAGATATCGAATGAAGTCTTCATCTGGTGTAGACTCTGAGTATGTAGGCTCCTTCAAAAAATATCTGTTCAAGATAAACCCCTGCTTCACTTTCTCCCAATCACTCTGATCTCCCTCTGGAACCCATGTATCTCTGGGCGTCTGTTTCTGTAATGACAGGTTCCAGAAGAAGGGTTTCTTCTTCTTCTTTTTGGACTGGGTGGTTGATGCAGATGATTGTTGCTGCGAGCGCTCTGTTGATGAAGGCGAGGAGAAGGGAGTTTGGAAGGATTTCTCTTTAGCTTCCTGGGCAGCCAGTTTCCTCTCCCTCTCTGCCTGTTCCTTGTAGAACTGCGCTCTGAACATTGGATCACATGCTTGATCCATGCTCACTCCAAAAAGTAGCAGCTCAGCAATCTGGTCCCCTTCATCGACTGGTTTCTTGCCTTTGTCGCTGGGGATGTGAATTGAGGTTTGTGCTGGTTCTGCTCCAATTAGTGTGGGGTCTGGTCTGGGAGGAGTGGTTGGTCTGGGTTGTGCTGCTGGTGTTTCTGTTCCAGCATCTGTTGCTTCTGGACCAGCCACTGTTTCTTCTGGTATGCTCTTGCTGCTTCCTTTGCCTCCCTTGCCTTCTGCTATTTCCCCCTTTTTGACATCATCAAAGAGGGTATTGATGAGTGTACGTAAAGAGGTAATCTCCTCATTCATCTTCTCCATCTTGTCCTCAGCATCAGCCTTATACCCAAGCAGTAGATTCACTGTCTGATCAGTAGCATTAAGTTTCTGCTCAAGCCTGCTGTTTAGTGTTGATAGTGTCTTATCATATGTTTCTTGTTGTTCTTCAACAGCAGTAAGGCGATTGCTCTGGTTTTCAAATTCTTCAGGAGTTGGATATAGAAGGTCATTTAAGACATCCTGTTGATGTGTCTGCATCAACTCCACAAATTTTTCTTTCTCAAAAAGAGCAAATTGTGCATGAATGGATAAGTCAGTGGCTTCTTTTAGTTGAGCAGCAAGTTGGGTCCCTCTCTGGTCTACAGCAGCAGCAATTGTTTCTGTCTGTTTTGCTAACAGATCAGCTACCAGAGAGGTTGTCTTTTCAGCCTTTTCTTCCATGCTGTTTAGACGTAGAGTGATCTTAGCTTGCTCCGCTTCATTCTGCAGCCTATCATCATCGATTTTCTTGTTCAGATCATCCCTGATCTTTCTGATTTTCCCCCTCATGTCTTTATCCATATCATTGACATAATCTTTCTGGTGTTGGTTAAAATCAGAAAGGATCTGGGTGGCTTTCTCTTGAATCGAGTTGCACACATCTGTCATGTGGTCTTCAACTCGCAGGGTGATAAGATTATCCAGTTGATAATTGTTGAAGGTCTTGGGCTCTCTTTCCAAGAGTTCTTCCATGGTATAGAAGTTGACGTGTTTCTTCAACTTTTGTGCAGCACCATGGGTATAGATCTCATTGCTTGGCTCGCCGCCAATGTGCTGGCCCACTGGTTCATCTTCACTTGAATCAAGGTCGATGACAGTTGTTTTCTTTGTAGACTGCTTCTGAGTCTGAGCTGCTGCTGGTGATGATTGGTGTTCTGTTGGAGATGCTTCTCGAGCTGCAGAAGGTATTGTCTCCAGATTAATTTTCAAGCTCTCTGCTTCTTGTGTCATAAGGCCAGAGATGAGTTGCTTGTATTCTGTTCGAATTTCATGGACGGTGGAGACTTGAAGTAGACTCAGCAGTGTTGCTTCTTCCTTCTTGAGTTCATCAATTGTTTTGAGCTGAAGCAGTGCGTCAAAGACATAGTACTCGCTGTCCTTGACCAGCAAGTAAAACTTGACGCGTCTTGCTGCTCCCAAACTCTCCGGAAGCAGATTGATTCCAGGGAATTCCAGCAGAACAGAGTGTTCTGCTTCGTTCTCCAGCAGATTGATTACACTTTCAGCTTGTTGTTTCCTTACATCCTCCTCGTCCGTTGACTCTTCTCCCTCTTCCTCCTCTTCCTCACTGATTTTCTCCATTCGAAGTGGTGAGGGAGTAGCTGTTCTGGCAGGGGAGAAATCCTTCTCTGGTTGTGGAGTATGACTGGTTTCTGGTTCCACATCAGCAGCGGGGTTCTCTGCTTGTTCTGCTGTAGTTTGTGGTGCCTCTGTTTCTTGTTCTGTGTGTGCTGGCATATCTGATTGTTCTGTTGTCTGTGCTGGTGGTGAAGAGGGTTCTTGCACCTTCTGGAGTCTCCTTTTCTTCTGTTTTGGCAGAGAAGCAGAGATTTCTGTGTCAACAGAACTTCCTCGCTTTCGGGCTGCCTTCTCCTTCACCACCTTCTCTTTCTTCTTCTCAGCACCCTTGGTAGGTGGAACCCATGCAGGGTTGGAACTACCCATTTCCAGTGCAGCAGCGCGGTGCACTTCATCAGATATCTTGTTGAAGAATTGTGGTGCTAGTCCCAGAGACATTTCCAACTGGTGCTGGTCTTTGGGAATGGAATGATTGATGTTGTACTCCTCAGCGTCATCCCACACTTTCTGCTTAAAAAATCGTTCAATCATTAAGCTTATCTTGGTGGAATGGCGCAAATTCCTCCTAACTTCCACAGAAGTTCCTCTGCCTCTGCTATCCTTGGTATACGTAACCAGCTTGGCTTCTTTGGCCATCAGTTCAAATAGAATTCTGCTCCAGTTAACACGAAGATTCAGAACAATGGCAGTGAGGATTCTGAACTTCTCCGGGGTTACTTGATCATATGAGCCGCTGTGGTTGAGAAATATCCTCTGAACCACTTCCAAGAGTAGCTTGAATCCTGGTTGGAGTAGAGATCTTTGGAACATCCGTCCAGTATAGGAGATAGGTATCACCAACATGATCTCAATAGCCTCCTGCAATTGCTCCATTGTGATATCTTCCAAGGATAGGCCTTCATCCTTTAACCTATAGGCTTGGTTAATCATCTCTATCACGTTGTAGGTCGTTCTGTCTCCAATCGGCATCAAGACATTGGCTTCAAAACCATGCTTGTCATTTTGCCATGTCAAATAGAAGGATCCCACTTGTTTTCCCAGAAACATCTTAGGATGGGAGGTAACAATGTTGCAGAACCCTTTGCATCAAAAGAACATTTACACAAGTATGTACATATTCATCAGTTCATATGAACAAGCATAAGTAATGCACAAAGACAGTAATATAAACAGTTCATAGGACAAGGAGACATATAATATGCAATAAACTGCAGATATAAAGAAATTTGAATAAATTGAAAACCTTTGCAGCGTGAAACCATGGCAAAGATTTCTTCGAGTTTACGAAAACCGTGAGCGTCAAGAACTGCATATGGTTCAGGAGAAAGAAATCGCTGAACCTCAGCAACGTGTTGAAGAAAAAGAGAAATTTGAGGTGCCATAGTCAAACGCAAAGATGATTTTGCGAAGAGATTTGCAGAAGATTTGGAAATTCTTAAGTGCTTAGAAATTTTGAGAAGTGCTCAGTGCGATAAAGTGAAGGTGAACAGTTTAGAGAAGATATCGCATATATATAGCAAAAATAATTAAGCAAAAAGAAATAAAACGGAAAGAAAATTCGAAGAGTTGTAAAGATTTCCTCCCTTTTTAGATTTTCCCGCTTCGAAGATTGTTTTGCCGCCTTTCTTTGCGTGAGATGGACGCTCTAGATCCTAGGGTCTATATTCGAGCGTGTGCATATCTCTTACTTTTGGCAACTTTCCTTTTTCCTGTTTCTTGCAGGGATTTCCTCGATCCCAGTTCCCAAGGTTGTGCTAATCATGACGAAAATAGAAGATATAGTAAATCTTGAGTAAAGAAATCTTTTACAGTCCTGTAACCTAGGAAAGTGACGTCTTTTATTTTGACGCTTCATTTTCCTTAAAAGTTCCCCCTTGACTTAGCTTTTAAGAAATAATTTTCACACGGCTTTTTGGTAAATTTTCAAGAAAATTATGCCACGTGTATTTTTATTTCAGCTGGTCTTTATGTCTTTCTTGTAGATAACATTCTGGTGACTATCTGGTAGCCTTCTGGTGTTAACTATCTGGTAACTTTCTGTTCTTGGCTATCTGATAGCCTTCTGGTCTTGGCTATCTGGTAACCTTCTGGTTATAGCTACCTGGTAGCTATCTGGTCATGGCTATCTGGTAGCCTTCTGGTATTCGTCATCCAGACTGAGTAGTCCAAGTTTTCCACACAGCATCTTAAATCTTTCTTCTGGTAGTGCTTTAGTCAAGATGTCAGCACGTTGGATGTCTGTATGAATCTTCTCAATCTTGATGTGCTTTCTCTCTACATGATCTCTGATAAAATGATGTCTAACATCGACATGTTTGCATCTTGTGTGGAGTACTGGATTCTGTGTAATGGCTATAGCACTTGAGCTGTCACAGAATATAGGTATCTCCTTCACATCAATCTCATAGTCTCTTAGTTGCTGCTTCAACCATAGTATCTGTGCACAACAGCTTCCAGCAGCCATATATTCTGCTTCTGTGGTTGATGTAGCAACAGATGTCTGTTTCTTTGAAAACCAAGATATCAACTTGTTTCCAAGAAATTGACACGTTCCAGAGGTTGACTTTCTGTCCAGTTTGCATCCTGCATAATCTGAATCAGAATAGCCAGTAAGCTCAAAATTATCATCTTGTGGATACAGAAGACCAATGTTAGCTGTTCCCTTAAGATATCTAAGTATCTTTTTGGCAGCTTCCATGTGTGATTCTTTAGAATTGGCTTGATATCTGGCGCAAACTCCAACTGCATAGGTTATATCTGGACGACTTGCAGTAAGGTATAACAGAGAGCCAATAATTCCTCTGTATTGAGTAATGTTTGCTGGTTTTCCTTCTGGGTCTGGATCAATTTTTCCATTTGATTGCATAGGAATTTTTACTGCTCTGCTATCTTTCATTCCAAACTTGACTAGCAGATCGTTGATGTACTTTGCTTGATTAACAAAGATACCATCTGGTAATTGTTTTACCTGCAATCCTAAAAAGAAATTCATCTCACCCATCATGGACATTTGGTATTTGTTCTTCATTAGATTTCCAAATTTGTCACATAGATAGGGAGATTGTGATCCAAAGATTATGTCATCGACATATATCTGGACCAACAAAATATGTTCTTTGACTTTAATGACAAACAGTGTCTTGTCAACAGAACCTCTTCTGAATCCTGATTCCAGTAGGAAGGTTGATAAAGTTTAATACCACGCTCTGGGTGCTTGTTTCAACCCATAGACAGCTTTAGCTAGTCTGTATACTCTCTGGTCAGGATTCTCTTCTTCAAAACCAGGTGGTTGCTCAACATACACTTCTTCTTCAAGTATGCCATTAAGGAATGCACTTTTAACATCCATCTGGTATACTTTGAATCTCTTGTATGCAGCATATGCTAAGAATAGTCTAATTGCTTCCAATCTGGCCACTGGTGCAAAGGTCTCATCAAAATCGATACCTTCCTGTTGATTGTATCCCTTTGCAACTAGTCTTGCTTTGTTTCTGACTACTTCTCCATTCTCATCTCGCTTGTTTTTGAATACCCATTTTACACCTATCACCCCTTGATGTTTTGGTCTGTCTACCAAATACCAGACTTGGTTTCTCTTGAACTCATTAAGCTCTTCTTGCATAGCTATGACCCAGTCTGTATTTCTGAGTGCTTCATAGGTGTCAGAGGGTTCTACACGTGATAGATAGCAACTGAGAAGTGCACTTTCTCCATGCATTCTTCTAGTTCTCACTCTATCTGTTGGGTTCCCAACAATCTGTTCAGAAGGATGATTTTCTTGAATCCACTTCCTTCTGCTAGATATCTCTTCTTCTGATATCTCAGGTTCTGGTTCATTTGTTGGGTCCTCAAATTCCGGATGAGAAGTTTGAAATGGATTTTCATCTTCTGGTACTTCTTGATCATTATTCCAGCCATTTGTATCACCTGATTCTTCAGGTTGATCTGGTTCTTGATCATTATTTTCTCCTTCTGGCTGATTGTCCTCTGGTGTGATTGGTGTTGTCTGTTCTGTTCCCCCTTGCTGCAAGCTTACTGCTTCAGCATTATTTGGAACTTCAATTTCATTCTCTTCTGATGTATTCCAGATCAGAATATCTTCAAGCAGGATAACTTTTGCTTTCTTGTTCTGATCTTGTGATTGTTCAACACCTAGTTCTCTGTCACTAATAACAGATTCATCAAAGACAATATGAGGTGTTACTTCCACAATGTGAGTCCTCTTGTTGTAAACCCTATAAGCTTTGCTAACATCAGAATATCCTAAGAATATTCCTGGATCAGCTTTGCTATCAAAGGTTTTCAACTGAGATTTCCCATTATTGTGTATGTAACACAGACAGCCAAAAGAACGAAAGTAATGAATTCTGGGTTTTCTGTTGTTCCATATCTCGTAGGGTGTCTTCCCATGTCTGATGGTAACAATTGATCTGTTCTGGGTGTAGCATGCTGTATAGATGGCTTCTGCCCAAAATTTCTTTGGTAATCTGGTTGCGTTGAGCATAGTACGAGCTGCTTCTTTTAAAGATCTGTTTCTTCTCTCAACTACCCCATTCTGTTGAGGAGTTCTTGCAGCAGATGTCTGGTGAGTGATTCCCATCTGGTTGCAGTATTCCTCAACCTTCTGGTTTAGGAATTCTGTTCCACGATCTGTTCTGATAGTGGTAACAGAAACTTCCTTTTTCTTGGTGATCTTGTTGAGAAAGTTTGGCAGCTTCTCCAGAGTCTCTTTCTTCTTATATAAGAATATTACCCAAGTAAATCTTGAATAATCATCAATGATGACTAGAGTATATTTTCTACCATTTATGCTTAATGGTTTAACTGGACCAAATAAGTCTAAATGTAGCAACTCTAATATTCTGGTTGAACTCTGGACAGATTTGCTTGAAAAAGATGATCTGGTCTGTTTTCCAGCTTGACACGCTTCACATATGTGGCTTTTGTCATACACTTGTTCTGGCAATCCTTCAACTAGCTTCTCTCGTGCAATCTTATTGATTGTTTTGAAGTTAAGATGGCTTAATCTTTTATGCCATAGCCAGCTGGTTTCTGACATTGTTTTAGTGACCAGACAGGTCTCTATCTGGTTGTTCCATTCCACAATATATAATCTGTCCTGCAGTACACCGGTAAGGAGTACCTCATCTCCTTCCTTGTTCTTTACCAGACAGTTGTTAGTGTCAAAGATAATTTGATTACCATTAGTGCAGAACTGACTTACAGAGAATAGATTGTGGCTAAGACCTTCAACATATGAAACATTTGAGATGGTGGTCTTGCCAACTTTTATGTTTCCATACCCTCTGGTATATCCTTTTGAATTGCATCCAAAAGTGACTTGGGGTCCTGGTTTCTCAATGTAGTCTGTTAGCAGATTCTTGTCACAGGTCATGTGCTTCGAACATCCACTATCAATAATCCAGATTGATCCTTTCGCAATCTTGCTTCTTCTTGCAACTTTCTGGTCCTGCAATTAAATAAGCTTAGCTACCCTTTATTGTCTGGGTGCTTGGTTATTAGCAAAAATCCCCTTTTTAATCCAGAATAGTTTTAGATTGGGAACAGTAAAGTAGCTGGTGATGACATTCCCATTTTCATCAACATCGGATTTTGAATGAAAAACAGATGAATGATATCTCTCTGATCTTTTGCTTTCTGTTCTCTTCTGAGTTGTCCTGTTGACATTGTTTTTGAGCTGTTGTTTGGATTCTGTGTAGTTGGCAGGGTGTCCTTTGGTTTGATGATATTGTCTGTTATCAGCTTGTTTAACCATCATCTTCTGGGGAAGATTTTTCTTAGTTTTCAAGTTTATTACTTGATCTGGTATTTGACTTCTTTCTGGTACAAATTTTATAGGACCTGCTGCTTTTTCTGAGTGACCTGGATATCCTAATCCAGCAGAGCCTTTCTGTTGTATGTTGATGAGCAACTTGGCACGTTCATCACTCCTGTAGATCATATCTCTGCCTTTCTTTATCTTTTCTTCAGCAATGTTGTTCCTATTGATTAGATCTTTGACCTTTGAGTTCAGAGTATGAATCTCACTGTCTTTACTCTTGATTTGTTCTTCCAGATCGGTTATCTGGACTGAGAACTTGGTATTGGCTCCACTCAGGAATTTTACAGTGTCATTCAACTTCTCATTCTCTTTAACAGCTTCAGAGAATAGCTTCTTGATGCTTGTATAGCTTTCAAACATCTCGTTGATTTCTTTCCATGTAACCTCTGGTTCATCTTCATTACCTGAATCATAATCAGATTGAGAATCATGAAAATTTACCTCATTCTGGTCGAGTCCATTGTCTAGGCCCATGTAGCATTCATCCCATTCATTGTCTGTTTCTCCAGCATAGAAAGCTTCATCATTTTCTGATGAACTATCTGTTAGATGACTTGAGCTGCTGGAGTCCTCTTCTGCTATCATAGCTTTGCGTTGAGCTCTAAGTTTTCTGTCTCTCTTGGCTCTTAGTTCTTCTCTCTGGCTTTTGGATAGGTCAGGACAGTCTGTTTTGAAGTGACCTGTTCTTCCACAACCATAGCAAGTATAGTCAGTAGGATTGGTGAATTTATCATTACTTTTACTTTCTGTTTTGTCAACAGATCGTTCTGTTTCTTTGTTTTTCTGGTATCTATTCTTGTTGTCTTTGTAGAATCTACGATACTTTCTTGATCTGACTTCCATTTTGTCCATTCTCTTTGCAATCAATGAGAATTCTTTGAGTAGTTTCTCATATCCTTCTTCTGCTGGTGTAGCAGATGATGTTGAATCATCTGGTTTGCACTTCGCTTTGAAGGCAGTCTCTTTCTCCTTCTTTGTGCTATTTTCACTCTTCTTGCTGGAGGAGTGATCTGGTCCATGTATCCTTCTGATATCACACTCATGGACAGCTAGATGATCAAAGAGTGCTTCTACAGACAGATCGTTGAAGTCAGCACGTAGAGGTTGCATAGCTGAATAGATTTCCCAGCTTGGTGGTAAGGCTCTAACAATCTTGAGATTCTTCTCTCTTTGTGTGTACTTATCCTTTTTGAAGGCAGACACTTCAAGTAATATTTCAGTGAACCTGTTCTTCATTTGCTCAATGGTTTCTCCAGGCTTCATTTTGAATTCATCGAATTTATTACATGCTAAGGACAGCTTGTTCTCAATCATAGCTTCAGATCCTAGACTGAGATCTCTCAAGGCTTCCCACATTTCTTTGGCTGTATCAAGATCTTGAATCTTGGCCAGATGAACTCCTTTCACAGTACTGGAGATAACTCCTTTAGCAAAATCATCTAGATTTGCTTCTCTTCTCTCTTCTGAAGTATACTTTCTTGGGTCTTTGAGTACAGCTTCTTTGACTACTCCTGTTTCTGTAATACGAGAAGTTTCTTCTGTAATAGCCAAAGGTCCTTCTTCTATTACCTTCCACATCAGACAGTGATGAGCTTTGAGACACATCTTGATTCTGAAACTCCATTCTCTGTAACCTTGAATGGAAAATTCTTCGCATGCCCTGATAACAGATGACTCCATAACAGATAGAATGCAGATGATGAAAAGATTTTCTAGATCTATTCAAGTTGACCACGCAGGAATTAACCTTGTGAAACAAAACAATGGTCGTATGAACCACTGCTCTGATACCACTTGTTGGTCCCGAAAGAGCAAGGTTTGGTGTATGGGGGGGGAATACACCAAATGCAAACTTTTCAGTTTACTTGACTATTTCACTCAGAGAGATGTAAGCTTTCTGAATTACAGATTGCTTGAGGTGATAGAACAATATGATTTTCTAATCAATTAAGATCTATCCAAGTAAGATCTCTCACGTGAGATAAACAAAGCAGAAAGCAAGTGTGAACCTGATTCCTAACAATGTTTTGTGTGCGGAATAATGGTGGACTTAGTCGGTGCTCTTGTTAAGAAAACCTTTTGAAAATTTAATCGAGTATTTAGAGGTTGATTAAGAATGCAGATTTGAATGAGTATGATAGATGCAGAATAAAAACAACTGAACATAAAATGCAGAATTTAAATGGCACAGTTATTTTTACGTGGTTCGGGAAACCCCCTACGTCCACGGTCTAATCCAAACCGGATTAGATATCCACTACTAGGATACTCTTCTTATTTAAACTCGCTGAGAACGAGCCACAAGTTCCAAGTACAAACAGATTGAAACTTATGCACGAATAAGGGTCGTGACCCTTTACAACTTACAGAAAACTACTGTAAACAGGCTATCTTCACGTTAATCCACTAGAAAACTACTAGCTAGTAAAGATCTCCTCCTTCTCTCGATAAGACAGACTTGAATCGAGGTGGGTTGGTGTGATTACTATCACTAACAGATTGAAGCTTAAGTCTGGTTTGGATATAGAATGCTTGAGAGAATTTCTGCTATATTGCGCTTGCGTGTTCTTGTTCTATATATATATATTTCAGACTTTAAATCTTCAAACTTATATAGGCTCTGAATTTGAAATTCTAGCCGTTTGTTGATTGGCGTTATTTGATTTGTTGATTGCCAATCAATCATATCTTTTCTTTCCTTGTTGGGTTGTTGATTGAATCTTCTATGAATGGTAAGCAGATCATCTGTGATTGCTTTCCTTCTTCATATCAATCAGTGATTCAGTTTCTATTTCTTCGATGGAAAGTCTTTAATGCTTTATGGACAGATTTGGTTCTGCTCTTTCTGTTTTGCTTCTAGCCTTCTGGTTGTGCCCTCTCTGGTCTAGTGTCTTTCTGGTTGAAAGTTGACTTAGACACTTTCTGGTTGAAGAGCTTTCTGGTTGATCATTTGTTAACTACTTTCTGTTCGAGGCATCTTCCATCTTTCTGGTTGAAGCTTTTCTGGTTCAACTTTCTGTTAAAGTTGACTAGCTTCATTTTGAGACTTGCTGGTTTGAGACTCTCTGGTTTAGCATTCTGTCTTGAGACTTGCTGGTTTTGAGATTCTCTGGTTTAGCATTCTGTCTTGAGACTTGCTGGTTTTGAGACTCTCTG
>JAPKLX010003980.1:0-10441 GCA_026898415.1 Leonotis leonurus
ACGTCAAGTAAACTGAAAAGTTAGTATTTGGTGTATTCCCCCCCCCCCCATACACCAAACCTTGCTCTTTCGGGACCAACAAGTGGTATCAGAGCAGTGGTTCAAACTGACCATTGTTTTGTTTCACAGGGTTAAAACCTGCGTGGTCTACTTGAATAGATCTAGAAAAACCTTTTTCATTCACGAGCATTCTGTTTGTTATGGAGTCATCTGTTATCAGGGCTTGCGAAGAATTCTCTATTCAAGGATATAGAGAATGGAGCTTCAGGATCAAAATGTGCCTTAAAGCTCATCATTGCTTAATGTGGAAAGTAATCGAAGAAGGGCCATTGGCAATTACTGAAGAAACCACCCGTATCACAGATACAGGAGAAGTTAAAGAAACTGTTCTAAAGGATCCCAGAAAATACACCTCTAAAGAAAGAAGAGAGGCAAATCTCGATGACTTTGCCAAAGGGATCATCTCCAGCACGGTCAAAGGCATACATCTGGCTAAAATCCAAGACCTGGATACTGCCAAAGAGATGTGGGAAGCCTTGAGAGACCTAGCCCTAGGATCTGAAGTAATGATCGAGAATAAGCTGTCTCTCGCCTGCAACAAATATGATGAATTCAAAATGAAACCAGGCGAAACAATAGAACAGATGAAGATGAGATTCATTGGAATTCTCCTTGAGATATCTGCGTTCAAAAAGAACAAATATACTCAAAGGGAGAAAAACATGAAAGTTCTTAGAGCTCTTCCACCAAGCTGGGAGATTTATGCCGCAATGCAACCTCTAAGAACAGATTTTAATGATCTGTCCACTGAAGCCCTATTTGATCATCTCGAAGGTCATGAGTGTGACATTCAAAGAATTCGAGGACCAGATCATCTGTCCAAAAAGGCAGAGAGCAGTACAAAGAAGGACAAAGAGGTAGCCTTCAAAGCGAAGAGCAACCCAGATGATTCTTCTGAGTCTGTTACTCCAGATGAAGAAAAAGGCTATGACAAACTCTTAAAAGAGTTCGCTATGATTGCTAAACGGATGGACAAGATGGAAACCAGATCGAAGAAATATAGACGCTTCTACAAGGATAACAGAAGGAACTTCAACAGGAAGTATGATAATGATCGATCTGATGACAAAAATGAATCTAAACAGCAGACTACTAAAACAACAAAGACCTCTAGCTCTACAGACTACACTTGTTTTGAATGTGGCAGAACAGGTCACTTCAAAACAGATTGTCCTAATCTATCCAGAAGCCAAAGAGAAGAACTAAGAGCCAAACGAGATCGAAAGCTTAAATATGAGCGAAAAGCGATGATAGCTGAACAGAACTCAAGCAGCTCGAGTCATTTCTCAGACAGCTCATCAGAAAATGATGAAGCTTTCATTGCTGAAGATGAAGAAAGCTGGAATGAATGCTATGTAGGATTGGACAACGGGCTAGATGAAGTTGAGGTAAATTCTTGCTACTCAAATTCCTCAGATAATGAAAATAATCTTGAACAGAAAAGTGAAGATCAAGCAGAATACTCATAGAATGAAATAGATGAGATGTTCAAAAGCTACTCAAGCATCAAGAGGCTGTTTAAAGAAGTTGTTGAAGAGAATGACAGATTGAAGAAAGTTGAGCAAATCTTAAGCACAGCAAATACACAATTTGTCGCTAAAATAAACGATCTGGAAGAACAGATCAAGAGCAAAAACAGTGAGATCCACTCACTTAATTCAAAAGTCAAGGATCTGGTTACCAGAAACAATGTTGCTGAAGAAAAGATCAAGAAGGGAAAGGAAATGATATACAAGAGTGATGAGCGTGCCAAGTTGCTAATCAATATGCAACAGAAGGGCACATCTGGTTTGGGATATCCAGGTCACTCAGAAAAATCTTCAGGAACTATAAGCTTCGTACCAGAAAGGAAGAAAATACCAGATCAAGTAAAAGACTTGAAAAACAAGAAAGGTTATCCTCAAAAGATGATAATAAAAGATACAAAGAATAGGCAGTATCATCAAACAAGGGGACAACCAGCTCACTACACAGAAACAGAACACCTTCAAAGAGCAAATGTCAACAGGACAAAAATTGTCAACAGGACAGTGCAAACAAAGAAAGGATTGAAGAAGGATGAAATAGAGAAATATCATCCATCTGAAATTCACTCTGTATCTAAAGTAGATAATGAGGGAAATATCATTACTTGCTATATTGTTGTTCCTAACCCTAGAATGTTCTGGATTCGAAAAGGATTGTTTGCTAATAATCAAGCACCCAAACATTGAAAGGGTAGCTAAGTATGATTTACTGCAGGATCAAAGAACTGCAAGAAGGAGTAAGATAGCAAGAGGAACTGTCTGGATTATAGATAGTGGTTGTTCAAAACACATGACATGTGACAAGAATCTACTATCAGATTACATAGAGAAACCAGGCCCACAGGTCACTTTTGGATGTAATTCAAAAGGATATACCAGAGGGTATGGAAACATTACTGTTGGCAAGACCACAATCACAAATGTGTCATATGTTGAGGGTCTTAGTCATAATTTGTTTTCTGTAAGTCAGTTTTGTGCAAATGGCAATCAGATAGTTTTTGATACTAACAACTGTCTGGTAAAGAACAAGGAAGGAGATGAAATACTCCTTACCGGTAAACTACAGGATAGGTTATATATTGTCCAGTGGACAAACCAGATCGAGACCTGCTTAGTCACTAAGACTGTATCAGAAACAAGCTGGTTATGGCATAAGAGATTAAGTCATCTTAATTTCAAATCAATCAACAGGATTGCCAAGGAAAGGTTAGTAGAAGGACTACCAGATCAGGTGTATGATAAAGATCATATATGTGATGCCTGTCAAGCTGGAAAGCAGACCAGATCATCCTTTACAAGCAAAACAGCTCACTCAACATCAAGGACACTAGAGCTGTTACACCTTGATCTGTTTGGACCAGTCAAACCACTAAGCATCAATGGGAGAAAGTACACATTGGTAATCATAAATGATTACTCAAGATTCACTTGGGTCATCTTTCTGCTGAAGAAGAAAGAGACTCTAGACAAGCTCCCTGACTTTCTACACAAGATCACTAAACAGAAAGAGATGAGTATAACCTCTATCAGAACAGATCGAGGAACAGAATTTCTCAACCAGAAGATTGAAGCATATTGCAACAAGATGGGAATCACTCATCAAACATCTGCTGCTCGAACTCCTCAACAAAATGGAGTTGTTGAAAGGAGAAACAGATCACTCAAAGAAGCAGCACGCACAATGCTTAACTCTACCAATCTCCCAAAGAAATTCTGGGCAGAAGCTATCTACACTGCATGTTATACTCAAAACAGATCATCCATCACACTCAGACATGGAAAGACTCCATATGAAATATGGAACAACAGAAAGCCTAAGATTTCCTATTTTAAAACTTTTGGCTGTTTATGTTACATACACAATAATGGGAAATCTCAGTTGAAAACGTTTGATAGCAAAACAGACCCTGGAATATTCTTAGGATATTCTGATGTCAATAAAGCCTATCGAGTTTACAATAAGAATTCTCATATTGTGGAAGTAACACCTCATGTTGTATTTGATGAGTCTATTGTTGAGTACAGATCACCAGATGAGAAGCAGACAGTCAATCAGGTGACAACCAGAAGGATGAATGATCTATTACTGGAAGATATTCTTATCTGGAATTCAAGGAGTGAAAATGAAGAAGTTATCACTCAACCTATTGCTGAGGAGATCATACAGCAAGGGGGAATATCACTAACCAATCTGAATGAAAACAGATCATCAACAGAAGACAATGATACTCTTACTACAAATAATGATCAACATCCAGAAGAAAGTCCAGATGAGAATCCATTTCAAGCTATATCAACAGCACACCCTGAATTTGAGGAACCAACAGATCAACCTGATCCTGAGTTATCTGATGAAGAGATGACTAGGAGAAGAAGATGGATACAAGACCATCCACCAGAACAGATCGTTGGGAACCCATCAGATCGTGTGAAAACTAGAAGAATGCATGGAGAAAGTGCATTATTGAGTTGTTATTTATCTCGCTTGGAGCCATCTGATGCTTATGAAGCACTCCAAGATGCAGATTGGATAATAGCAATGCAAGAAGAACTCAATGAGTTCAAAAGAAATGAAGTCTGGTATCTCGTGGACAGACCCAAACACCAAGGAGTAATAGGTGTAAAATGGGTGTTCAAAAACAAACGAGATGAGAATGGTGAAGTAGTCAGAAACAAAGCCAGATTAGTAGCTAAAGGCTATAATCAACAAGAAGGCATTGATTTCGATGAAACATTCGCACCAGTAGCCAGATTAGAAGCAATAAGGCTGTTTTTAGCATATGCTGCTCATAAACGATTCAAGGTGTACCAGATGGATGTCAAAAGTGCCTTCCTAAATGGTATCCTTGAAGAAGAAGTATATGTGGAACAGCCACCTGGATTTGAAGAGGCAGATCCAGATCAGAAAGTATACACACTAGCTAAAGCAGTCTACGGTCTAAAACAAGCCCCTAGAGCTTGGTATGAGACCTTATCAACCTTTCTACTAGAATCTGGATTCAAAAGAGGATCTGTTGATAAGACTTTGTTCGTTATCAAAGTCAAAGAACATATTCTCTTAGTCCAGATCTATGTAGATGATATTATCTTTGAATCTCAATCTACCTATCTATGTGACAAATTTGCTGAACTTATGAAAAATAAGTATCAAATGTCCATGATGGGAGAAATGAGTTTCTTTTTAGGTCTGCAGGTCAAGCAGCTACCAGATGGTATCTTTATCAATCAGACAAAATACATCAACGATCTGCTAGCCAAGTTTGGATTAAAAGACAGTAATTCAGTAAATATTCCAATGCAGACCAATGGGAAAATTGGTCCAGACCCCGAGGGAAAACCAGCTAACATAACACAATACAGAGGGATCATAGGATCATTACTCTATCTTACTGCCAGTCGACCTGACATCACCTTTGCAGTAGGAGTATGTGCTAGATATCAAGCAAATCCCAAAGAGTCCCACATGGAAGCAGCTAAGAAGATACTAAGATATCTTAAGGGAACAGCCCATATAGGATTATGGTATCCATGTGAAGACAATTTTGAGCTATCTGGATATACTGACTCAGATTATGCTGGATGTAAACTAGACAGAAAGTCAACATCTGGCACATGTCAGTTTTTAGGGAATAAACTGATTTCTTGGTTCTCAAAGAAACAGACATCGGTTGCCACTTCAACTACAGAAGCAGAATATATGGCAGCTGGAAGTTGTTGTGCACAAATACTGTGGTTAAGACAACAGCTTAAAGACTATGAGATTGATGTCAAGGAAATACCAATTTTCTGTGACAGCTCAAGTGCTATAGCAATTACACAGAACCCAGTGCTGCACACCAGATGCAAACATGTTGATGTGAGACATCACTTCATAAGAGACCATGTTGAAAGAAAACATGTACAGATTGAGAAAATACACACTGAAGTTCAGAGAGCAGATATTCTCACTAAGGCTTTACCAGAAGAAAGATTTAAGATGCTTTGTGGAAAACTAGGACTCTTAAATCTTGAAGATAGGAATAGATTGACATAAACCAGACCAATCTCTACATCCCAGTATGGAATCAATACCAGATCATCATGATCCAGATTGATAATACCTTACAAGGACTTGATACAGATCATCATGATCCAGATTGTTAAAATTCCAACAGGGAACTAACACCAGATCATTAACACACACGTCAATACAGATTGAATAAATTCCAACCGGGAATTACTAAAAGAAAGAATCAGATTGACTAGAGACAGAATGCTAAACCAGAGAGTCTCAAAACCAGCAAGTCTCAAAGACAGAATGCTAAACCAGAGAGCCTCAAAATAGCAAGTCTCAAAGTGAAGTTAGTCAACTTTAACAGAAAGTTGAACCAGAAAAACTTCAACCAGAAAGATGAAAGATGCCTTGAACAGAAAGTGGTTAACAAACGCGCAACCAGATTGACCTCAACCAGATTACCTGATGCCACGTGGATATGGAATTAATATCTCTATTAATTATTATATTACTTGGTTAAGGGGGAAAGGTCAACCATACACGGTGACTAATATCTATATTCTGACATTAGATATCAAATCTTTTATTTTTGATGATTACATACAGTAATTGGGAGACGTGATCGAGAAAATATCTACCAAATCAAGAAAAAGGGAGATAAAAGACTGCAACCAAGACAACGCACCACATCACAACAGTTAAATTATAGCGCGTGCATCATACGATAAAGAGAGGCGACTATGGGTTGAAAACCTAGTACATGGAAAGGCGGGAAAGCTGAAAAAGGGAAGGATTTCTGATTATTTTATTACCTTACTTATCTTCTCTTTAGCGTATATAGATTGATAAGGCGGTTCGTGTATCACTTACACTTACAAACTTTTTCAAACACTTAGAAAATTTTTCTGCCTCCCAAAAATTCTCTCTTGCAAAACTCTCACTCTCTAGAAAAAATGGCTCCCAAATCGTCTGCTTTTCTGGAACAAGCGAACTTTCTGAAACCTTATATTCACCAAGACCTTTTTGCGGTTCTTGACACCTTCGGGTTTCATAAACTGGAAAAGGCATTTGATCTCGTTCGCCAGTGCAAAGGTTTCATGTTTCGTTTTTAAATCGTATTCAATTGTCTAAATGTTTTACTCTGTACCTATTCTCTTGTCTGTGATATCTGTCAATTACATAGAACTGTATAAACTGTTTTGTGGCACTTATACTTCACTGATGGAAGGATAGTGCTCACATCTATACTACCTTGTTCTATGTAGGTTTCTGCAAAATGATTACTTCACACCCTGTGCACTTCCTACCCAAGGATGTTGCTGCCTTTTATCTCTCATGGCAGGGAGAGAGAGGTGGAGATGAGGCCACCATTAGGGTGAGTAAAGGGAATACTGTTAGCAACACTCCCTACAATGTCATCAACCTTATCAACGCTGCTTATAAGGTCAAGGATGAGGGATTGGAACTAGGTGAAATCACTGCAGAACAGCTGCAAGAAGCTGTGGAGATGGTGATGATAGTTCCCATCCACTACACAAACAGGATGTTTGTACGATCACTTCTCGCGCCAGAATTCAGGATTGTGTTTGAATTCGTACAGCGAATTTTTCTCAACCACAATGGGTCTTACGACCAGGTGACTCCTGAGAAGTTCAGGATATTAGCAGCCGTTGTCCTTAATCTGCCAGTTAACTGGAGCAGGATCTTATACGATCTCTTGGCAAAGGAGGCGAAGATGATCTTATTGGTGAAAGGTAGCTCCCCAGGCATTGAAGTTAAAAGGAGCACACTTCGACATTCCACAAAGATCAGCTTTATGCTGGAATCATTCTTTCCTCATCACCAATGGGATTCAGCAATTGAGTTCAATGCGAAACAGCATTTTCCAAAGGACCAACATCAGATTGAAATGTCAATGGGCATTTCAGCAAATCTGATTACCAGAGCAAAGGACCCTGTAGTCTTTAATGCTCTGATGGAGATGGGGAACTCGAATCCCATCTGGATTCCTCCATCCGGTCCAGCAGAACACTCCACAAAATCTAAAATCACCAAGGAGAAGCCAGCTGAGAGAACCCCTTCCAAGAGAGTGACCAGGAGGGCCAGTTCTGTTGAAACAGATACTTCTACCGCAGCACAGCAGCCCAAACCCAAACGCAGAAGGCTTCACAAACTCTCTGCCGAGATACAGACCGAAGCCCCTACTGCTGCAGAAACTGTATTCCCTCAACTGGAGGTTGAGGAGGAAGAAGTTGTAATAATTGGTGAACCAGAAGATGTGGAGCCTCTGTCTACAGTACACCCAGATCAGCCCAGGGACTTTTCTCCAGCTCACACGATCAGCTCATCTTCTGCTGAGCCTCTAGAGCAAATCAATGAAGAAGATGAAGAAGCAATTGAATCTTCAGATGAAGATGTGGAGAATAAAACAGCTCAGTCAGTAGTCAAAATGATTGAAGCAGAAGCAGACAGAGCTGTCCTCAGCGTATTTCCAAGCATCCAGCTCACACCAGAAAGCTACGATGCTGCTAAGAGAGTCAAACTATTGCTGCTGATCAAAGACAAGGAGTTCTATGTTTTAGATGCACTTCTTAAAATCAGAACAATTGACCAGCTCAAGGCAGAAGAAGCCACACTGTTAAATATTTTTGAAGTGTCATCGGTTGCTGAACTAAGAGAAAGCTACTCACAATCCATCCTTTCCATAGCTCAGCTAGAAGCTCAGAAGCTGCAAATCAATCTGCGAGAAATCCATGAGAAGGCAGGAAAGCTGGATTTCTATGACAGTGTAATCGATATAGCAGAACCTGAGATTCCATCTGCTGCTCACAAACAGGGTGCAGCAATAGCAGAACCTGCACCAGATCAGATCATGACCGACACTGATGAGCAAATCAATATCCCTCCTGCATCAACTGAGGGGGAACCAGCAGAGGAAGAACCCCTTGGTCAGACCATCGGAGGCGAGCTTACAAATGACATTCTCACTCCTGCTGCTGCAGCCGCACTTAATGTTCATGTGCAGTCATTCACCTTGGAGGACATATTGATGGACCAACATCAATCACTGTCTCATATACAAATCAGAGATCTAATCTCCAAGAAGGTGGATCAGTACATGTACGGCACACTGACCACAGTCCAAGATGAAGCCACTCGCATACTCACAGAGTTCAATGACCACCTGAAATCTCACGTTGATCCGGTCGACTCTGAGTTGAGGCGAATATGCCAGGTAAAAATTGAAGAACTAAGAAAGAAAATGGACGATGATAGAGCTGCTGCCGAAGAACGCAAAGCTCAGATAGATCAAAATCTGTTTTCCACTGAATTCAAAGTGAAGGAGATGTACAAAATCATCAGTGCCTTTGCAGCCAAAGAAAAGGAAATGGTGCACGACATAGTCAAGGAGCAGACTGATGGTCTCACAGCAGACATCGTCAAAGAAGCTAATTCATACACCAGATCACTCCTCAGGCAGTTTGAATCTGATGGCAAAGCCTTTGTAGAAAGGAAATTACATGACCTGCAATACCCCACATCCACTCTGATCAAGTCTTATTTTGATGAAACTGCGGACATCAAGGCAGCTCAAGAAGAAATCAAATCTGATCTGGCGAACACACAGGCTTCTCTTCAGAAACAGATCAATGATTCCAACCTCAACATCACCTCGCTGCTGTCTAGCAGATTTGAATCTGACAAGGAGGTCGCAGAGCTGAAGAACGAGGTCACCTCCCTCAAGACATTCATTCAATCGCTTATTGATGATGTCGAAAAGGGGGAAGGAATTGGGAAGAAAAAGCTGCCATCTGCTGCGCAAGAGAAGAAGAAAGAGAAAGCAGCACAAGAAAAACAGAAGAGCTTGACTGGATCTGGTGCATCAACCGCAAAGAAACCAGCCAGCTCTCCTTCCTTCCAAGCGCAGAAAACCTTCACTCCAAGCAGCTCATCCCAACCTCCCAAGAAAAAGAAAAGAGCTGGATCCAGTTGGTTCTCATCTACTGCCATTCGCAAATCTTTGACAAAACAGGGAGAGACCAACTGGGTCCCAGATCATCTGAAGGAGGGATTTGAAGGGCTAAAATATGGATTTATCATGTGCCGCTATTTTCTAAAAGAACCTCTTTACTGCGAGGGGACACCAGATGAAGCCTTCAATATATACCTCGATCAGAATGATGCAAGAGATCTGGTGGAGGAGATCAGAGCAGCTGCTGCAAGAGCCCAAATCCAGATAACTGCTCCAGAAAGGGAGTTCAGAACCTGTCCTACCATCCCTGGGACAGACCTTCCGGACAAGACCTTTCTGCTGAACTTCATAAATCAACTAGCAGAAAACAGAGGGTATAAGGTGGATGCTGAAGACCCTGACTACATAAGGGTAAGAGAAGGGGTATACGAAAGCGTGCAGCTTATATCTGATGAGACTAGAGCAAGAATGAAGAAGCAACAAGAGGAGAGAAGAAAAAGCAGATAGTTGTCTTAATTCTTATATCTTTGTGATCTGCCTTTTCTTATGATTTATTCTGTCTATCTGTAACCTCTCTTGTCTTCTTATCAATATATGAAATCCTTTTTGAGTTTCTGACGACAACAATTCATTGTCCAGAACACATTTAAAATATCCTAAAACGTTATAAACTTAATAACGTAATTTGATCAATCTGGAAAACCAGACCAGATCGATCTGTATAAGCTGATAGGATACTTTTTGTAAAGTGTGGTTTCGACATCATCAACAAGGGGGAAATTGTTGGGAACCCTAAAGTTTTTAGTGTTGATGATGGTATCTCGAAACACACTTAGCTTAACACTAATCTGTTCCTCATATAAAACCAGATCACTATGGATAAGATGA
>JAPKLX010003271.1:0-11387 GCA_026898415.1 Leonotis leonurus
CCCCCCCCCATACACCAAACCTTGCTCTTTCGGGACCAACACTAACATACATTTTGAATGTTAGAAATACTTTACTTGTAAATCGACGATCGATGCTAAGATTCAAGAGTTCTAGTATGATAAGTGCAGAGATAGATATAAACACTTTATCGGCGGGATGAAGAAGAGGAGGAATGATCCCCCCACCAAAAGGTGGAAAGCCAGGATTTTGGTCTGATGAGACCTGGGAGGGTTGCCTGGAATACTGGTCTCGGGAAGATGTGATCCAGAAATCCGAGACTGCCAGGCGTTGTAGGATGTTTGAGCCTCAGGGATTGGTCTTATCAAACACAGTGGAGGTTCGAATTTCATTATGCAACGAGCTAAGAAGAAGGTAATTTCATATCATAATTTCAATAATGTTTGATCGTTTTAATTCTTATACACTTGTTTCAATAACACAACCGATTGGTATATAATGCATATAGTGCTGAGCGGGGAGTACCTCCCATGAGCTGCATGTTCAAGTCTTTTCTCAATGAGCATTGCTATGCAGATGGGACGTATACCGACGCGAAGTCGTAGACGATTGCGTTAAGTTTTAATTTGAATGACATAGTGTCTATTTTCAAACTTTATAATATATTATTAACAAATGTTCATATATGTAAATGTAGATCTACCTGGATGTTCTCGGTGCCCTAGACAAGAAGAAGCGGTTGTTCGGTACCAGAGAAGCAGCTAAGGTGTTGAGGGCCTCGAGAACGAGGTGGAGGAGTTATGCCGATGATTGGAGGAGAAAGACGCCCAGTGTGTGGCGTACTTGGAAGAGAAACGCCGATTGACTGAGCATACAGCACGTCTGCAAGCCCAGTACAAGGAGCTCACTCGATGGATGTCGGCCCAGTCAGGAACTGGTGGTACATTTTCCCCCATTTTCTCCTCTTCCTTTTCCCGGTCCCAATTCTCAGTCTTAGCTATTTGATGATACTCTTTGTATTAGAAGATATTGATATACGATTTGATACATTTCATACTGTTTGATACATTTTATGTATTTGTATGATTTTCGATTTATACTACGTACGAATTCTAATTTCGATTCGATTTATTATTGATTTTAAATTATCTTTGAATGTTCAATTAAAATTGAAATGATTGTTGTTACATGTTACGGATAATATATATATATATATATATATGTTGGGAACCCCATGAATTTATATTTTGTTTTGATGATGTTCCTCGAAACTACACTTAGATGTTTTGGAAACCAAGTTGTCACTGTCATCTATTAAGGATTATCTTAAGTGTAATAGAAGCAGATCGCTTTTGGCACATAAATAACGATCTGTATTATTCTATTAAAGGTATCCTGGACACAATGATTATTATAATTACAAGTTTCTCACTTTGTAAGTCAGCTAGCTCCTAATGTGGTGAGCAGATCGTTTTATATACATAAATAACGATCTGCTTCCTACATAAGCAGCTCGCTGACATTGTTACTTGTCTCTTGGTTTCAACTTTATAGTTCATCTATCACAGATGACAAATGTAAAAGTGGTTTGCAGTTTCAAACACTTATATCGATTTGGTTCTCTAGACTAGGTTTAGCCTAGAAAAGGAAAGTATACCTTTTAGATTGAGCAGCTCGTATCTTATTAACTACATCAGCTCGCTGCTCAAGACCAGCAACAGATCGTTTATATCAATAATGATCTGATTATCTCTACCACACATACAAGAGATCGTTTTTCACCTATAACGATCTGGTCGTCGCAATTCAATGAAGAACCAAAGAGATAAAGTTACAATAAGAAGGACAGCGAGCTGGTATGACTTCAAATTCAAGCTGTTCCTCACAGTAACTACGGTGGACTGCCGACATACCTAAATTTGTCACAAGTCAACCACTCTTTGTATTGTCACATCAACAGCATGCTTTAAGGAATGAAGTACAAGAATATCAAAATTCCAGTACGGTGAATCATTCCCAGTATGGCAATACATTGGGAAATCTCATGAAAGGTGGTAACCACTCTCATTTTGACAGCGCGTGCTTCAACACATTGCCATGCATTTAATGCAGTCATTAATGCAATGAAGAAGGACATCTTCTTCTCCAACAGATAGTTTTCTTCAAAGAGGCTATAAATACCACCTTCACCTCCAGGAACGAGTACGAGAATTCACGAGTACAAAGCTCAAACTCTGCTCAAATATCTTCAAATATTCAAATCTCTAAAAGCGCTCCTTCAAGCTCTAGAATTCTCTGAGTGCTTTATTATTCTTTTGAAGATAGTTTTCTGGAAATTTGTTGTTTACAAAACCCAAGTTAGGATCTAGTTTTGATCCAAGATTTGTAAGATTTAGATTGTAGTTCTTCAATCTAAGAAGTGTAATCTCAAGTTGTTATCTAGTTTTGATAAAGCTTGAGGCTCGTACTCAACGAGTAAAAAGAAAGGAGACATAGTAGATTTCGATCTAGTTTTGATCGAGCCGTGGACGTTGGGAAAGTTTATCCCGAACCACGTTAAATACCTTGTGTTCTTACTTTCTGTTTTACTTCATTATCATATCCTTCATACTCTTGCATTAACTTGGTTGTGTTAAAAGATTGACTAAAGAAAACGCTTTTAACTACAAAGAACATTAACCACCGAATTCCGCACACAACATTAATCAAGTTTAACTTTCTTAAAGTTAATCTTATTAAGTGTTTCTTCTCACCTAAGGTTTATTTGAGCTAAGTTGTTTCTTCCTCACAAGAAGAAACCCTAAGCTAACCTAAGCTATCTTTATTTATAAAGTGTGCTTAAGCCTTATACTTGAAAGGGAGAAGACTATTGACGAATACACTGTTGAAGAAAGAAAAGAAGCAGGACTAGATGACTTCGCCAAAGGTCTAATTTCGAGCACAGTAAGAGGCGTGTACTTGGCCAAAATCAAACATCTTCAAACTGCAAAGGAGATGTGGGATGTGCTCAAAGAAATTAGCCGTGGATCAGACATCATCTAAGAAAACAAGCTGTCTATTGCTTGTAACAAATTTGAAGAATTCAAAATGATGTCTGGAGAGACTATAGCTCAAATGAAGAACCGATTCACTGAAGTGTTGATTGAAATAGCCATCATCGACAAAAACAAGTATTCTCAACGAGAGAAAAACTTGAAAGTCATTCGTGCTCTACCAGCTACTTGGGAAATCTACTCAGCCATGCATCCCATGATGCCAGAGTTTAATTCCCTTACCACTGATTCTCTATTTGATTTACTAACGGGCAATGAGTATGAAATCAATCGTATTCATGGCCATTCTAATTCTTACATTAGTAAACCTTCTGCTGCAGGAATGAAAGAAAAAGAAACTGCTTTCAAGGCCAAGTTAAAGGAAAATGAGGTTGAAAAGAAGTCCCCACCAACCGTGGTAGTTAAAGACTCATCTAGTTCAGATGATGAAAATTACCCCACCAAAAACTACTTCGAGGAGTACTCACTAATGGCTCAAAGATTTCAAAAGATGGAGCTTAGGGCAAACAGATATAAACGCCTTTACAAAGATAACAACAGAAATTTCAAAGGAATAGATCGATCTGGAGATCGACCTGAGAAAAGGAATGAGGTAAAATCCACCTCATATGTTAAGGCTGACCTATCTGAATTTTCCTGCTTTAAATGTGGTAGGAAAGGTCATTTCAAAACGGACTGCCCCGATATCTCCAAGGCAGAAAGAGAAGAGCTTAGAAGCAAGCGAGACAAGAAGCTTAGAGAACAACGCAAAGCCATGCTTGCTGAAGAACAAGCTGCTCCAAGCACATTAACTGACAGCTCATCCGAAAACGACGAAGCTTTCATCACTGAAATAGAAGAAGAATGGGATGAGTGTCTCATGGGTCATGACAATGGACTCGATAACAATGAGGTAGTAAATAATTGTTCTTCTCCTATTTCTAACTCACCTCTATATGACTCGGGTGACGAAGAGGAAATAGATGAAGAAGGTGAAGACGATCTGTCTATTGAAGACTTCACCAAACTCATGGAGGATCATGCAAGATTGAACAACATGTTCAAACATGCGATAAAAGAGAATGGAAGAATGGCAAACACAATTCAAGAAATGAAGGAAATTAGCAGCTCGTTTAATAAAAGAGAAAATGCCCTACTTCAGCAACTCAAAAGCAAGAGCGAAGAAAATTACACCTTGAATGCCAAAATTTCTGATCTTATTGATCGAGAAGCTTCTGCTCAAAGAAGAGTCGATGACTTGAGTGCAATGGTCAACCACTCAATACACAAAAAGGAGGATCGAACTCAACTCATCATCGACATGCAAAGACGAGCTGCAGATCGTACTGGACTTGGATTTAATGGAGTTGACAAAGGTCCACCAAAAGGAAACTTTGTCAAAGAAAAGGGAAAAGATAAGATTGTTAATCTCAACAACAACTCAAGACAGCCACAAGCTATCTTGATCAAGGAACAAGGTCAGCAACAACAAAGATTCACCACGCAAGGGATTGGTTTTCAACCAAGGAAACAGCCTGCCCAAAGGACAAACCTAACAGGTCCTCAGTTTAATGACCAGCGAGCTCCCCAGTCATTTAACCAGAGGCAACGATCTGCCCCTCACAAACAATCTGCTCCTAGAAAACAAGCTGTGTCAAATCAACTCCCTGCCAAGAAGAAAGTTGTGTATATCGACTTTAGTGGGAAACAAATCAGACCCTCACAGAATGTTACCATAATTAGACAAATTTGGGTTCCAAAGGGAACGGTGTCTACTAACAAAGCACCCTCATTCAGTGGGGTAGCTAAATAAACTTTCATTGCAGGATAGGAGATCGATGAGAAGAAAGCACACAGCTCGGGGCGCGGTATGGATACTTGATAGCGGATGCTCCAAACATATGACATGCAACAAGGACTTGTTAATCAACTACAAGGAGAGCACTGGACCAAATGTTACTTTTGGAGGAAACTCAAAAGGATATACAAAGGGTTATGGTGATCTTCAAGTTGGTAACACTACTATTCTAAATGTATCTTATGTTGAAGGCTTAAACCACAATCTATTCTCAATTAGCCAATTCTGTGCTAATGACAAGAGAGTAGAATTTACAGCTAACAAGTGTGTTGTCAAAAATATAGAAGGAGAAGTAATTCTTCTTACTGGGATTTTGCCGGACAGGTTATACATTGTACAATGGAATGATCAAACTGAAACCTGTCTAGTGACAAAATCAAATACGGAAACCAGCTGGCTGTGGCACAAACGGTTGAGCCACCTGAACTTCAAAACAATCAACAAGCTGGTGAAGGACAAATTGGTTGAAGGACTACCTGCTCAAATATACGATAAAGACCATATATGTGAGGCTTGCCAAGCGGGGAAACAAACAAGAGCATCATTTCGCACAAAGGCAGCTCACTCCACTTCAAGAATACTGGAACTTCTACATCTAGACCTTTTTGGACCTGTATCTCCATTAAGTGTAAACGGTAGAAAATATACTCTTGTTGTTATAGATGATTTCTCTAGATTTACTTGGGTTATTTTCATGTTCAAGAAAAAGGAAACACTAGAGAAACTACCTGATCTTCTCAAAAAACTTTCAAATCAAAAGGAGTCATCCATCATCACAATTCGATCTGATCGTGGAACCGAATTCATCAATCACATGATTGAAGGATACTGCTCGAAAATGGGAATTCAACATCAAACTTCAGCAGCTCGTACACCTCAACAAAATGGGATTGTGGAAAGGCGCAACCGATCTCTCAAGGAGGCTGCCCGAACTATGCTAAATGAGATCAACCTCCCTAAGAAATTCTGGGCAGAAGCAGTTAACACAACATGTTATACTCAGAATCGATCTGTGGTAACAAAACGTCATGGGAAAACTCCATACGAACTGTGGAACAACAAGAAGCCTCGAATCTCTTACTTTAGATCATTTGGATGTAAATGTTACATTCACAACAATGGGAAAACTCAATTAAAAACATTTGATAGCAAAAGTGATCAAAGAATATTTTTGGGATATTCTGAGATTAGTAAAGCTTATAGAGTTTATAATAAAAGAACCCTTGTTGTGGAAGTAACACCACATGTTATTTTTGATGAAACTACCTTTGAAGTTTCAGGAACAGATTGCTCCTCCTCAAAAGATGATCTTCCTCACTCAACGTTGAGAAATTCCACGGATAAACTCATCGATGACATTCTACTATGGAGTCCACGAAGAGAATAAGATGAAGAAACTAATAATCAACCTGCTGGAGAAAAGCCACAGCAAGGGGGAACCGATGGACAGCCCACTCGTCTAGGGGGAATAGACGGACAGCTCACTCATCAAGGGGGAACCTCACATGAATATTCTCAACCATCTGTTGATGAACAAAACATTCAATCTCCCCCTCCCTCAACTCAACATCCATCTGTTCAACAACTGGTAAATGAAGTATCAAGCATTGATTTAAATACTAACGATCTCTTTAATGTACCTACCACAGATCATCCTGAATTCGAAAATTCACCCGATGAAATGGAATTCGAAGTATCAGCGGATGAAATGAAAAGGCGAAGAAGATGGGTAGATAGTCATACATCTGATCTGATTGATGGGAACCCAACAGATAGAGTCAAGACAAGAAGAATGCATGGAGAAAGTGCACTACTAAGTTGCTATCTTGCACACACCGAACCAAAGGACATCGAAGAAGCCTTGCAAAGTGCAGATTGGATCAATGCCATGCAAGAAGAATTAAATGAGTTCAAGAGAAATGATGTGTGGTACTTAGTGGATCGACCTCATCACCAAGGAGTTATTGGAGTCAAATGGATTTTCAAGAATAAAAGAGATGAAACAGGTGAAGTAGTTAGAAACAAGGCAAGGCTAGTCGCTAAAGGTTATTGCCAACAAGAAGGGATAGACTTTGATGAGACTTTTGCACCTGTTGCAAGACTAGAAGCCATCAGATTGTTTCTTGCTTATGCAGCTTTCCAACGCTTCAAAGTATTCCAGATGGATGTAAAAAGTGCATTTTTGAATGGGATTCTGGAAGAAGAAGTCTACTTGGAACAACCACCTGGATTTGAAGTTGAAGATGAAAGCAAGGTGTACAGATTAGCTAAAGCAGTGTATGGTCTAAAACAAGCTCCTCGAGCTTGGTATGAGACACTGTCTACATTCTTACTTCAATCGGGATTCAAACGAGGATCAGTTGACAAGACATTATTCACCATCAAAGTTCAAGACTATATCCTTTTAGTCCAAATTTATGTTGATGATATCATTTTTGGATCCAAATTTGAATTCCTTTACAACAAGTTTAGTAAGCTAATGCAGGACAAGTACAAGATGTCAATGATGGGAGAAATGAATTTCTTCCTAGGCTTACAAGTCAAGCAATCTGCTGATGGGATCCTAATTAATCAATCCAAATATATCAACGATCTCATCACAAAGTTTGGAGTTAAAGATTGCAAACCAGGAAAAATTCCAATGCAAACCAATGGGCAGATTGACCCTGATGCACTCGGGAAAACAATAGATGTAAAACTGTATCGTGGTATTATCGGTTCACATTTATATCTAACTGCTAGTCGACCTGATATTACTTTTGCAGTTGGTGTTTGTGCTACGTATCAAGCAAGTCCAAGGGAATCCCACTTGTAAGCAGCCAAACGAATATTGCGTTATCTTAAAGGGACCATAGAAATAGGTTTATGGTATCCTTGTGATGATAATTTTGAATTAACTGGTTACTCTGATTCTGATTATGCACGTTGCAAGCTTGATAGAAAAACCACATCTGGGACTTGTCAATTTCTTGGAAACAAGCTCATCTCGTGGTTCTCTAAAAAGCAAACTTCGGTTGCAACCTCAACAACAGAAGCAGAGTACATGGCAACAGGGAGTTGCACAGCACAAATCTTGTGGATCAAACAACAACTAAAAGATTATGAAGTATACATGGATAGCGTGCCAATATTTTGTGATAGCTCCAGCGCAATTGCCATCACCCAAAATCCTGTCCTACTCACTCGCTGCAAACATGTTGATGTTCGTCATCACTTTATACGTGACCATGTTGAAAAGAAGAACATCAAGATAGAGAAAATTCACACGGATGTGCAGCGAGCTGATGTTCTCACAAAAGCATTACCTGAAGATAGATTCAAAATGCTATGTGGAAAATTGGGTTTAATAAATCTTGAAATTGATACAAGTGTTAATAACAGCTAGCTGGTGGTAAAAAGTAATCTGTTATCACACCTCTAAATCTAGCTCCTTATTTACTAAGTCTTAATGTGCTGCTAAACTGTGCTTAATTTTAAATCAAACTGCTCAATTTTGAGTATTGACAGCGAGCTGATTAAGTTGAATGTACACAGCAGATCGTTCAAAGAAGTAAAACGACCTGCTAATCTATCAACGCAACCAGCGAGCTGCATGAAAGAAAAAGCAATCAAATAATGTTATTATGTACAACAGATCGTTCAAAAGATGAAGACGATTTACTTACCACAGCAGCAAGCTACAAATGTTAAAATTAGCAGCTAGCTGCCAAAATCAAGGAAGAGCAGATCGTTATCATCCAACAACGATCTGCTAGAGCATTAATCAAGGGGGAATCAAGTTCATTTATTTCTCCAACTCATTGATTATTAAATTCTAATGATTGCTTATAAATACTTTTTAATTGCTAGGTAATCTCTAACGCCTCCATGTCAGAAAAAGTAGAGGATAAAAGTGGGGCTCATTTAATGTGGCAGACCTCGGTTATTGTTTCGAGGCAATTATGTGACACAATTTGATGGCGTATGAACTTCACTCATATTTGGGCGGCAAATCATTATAACAAGGGAGTAATCTCAACCGTTACTAGTTATTACTTTTATATGATTTAATCTGGTTCGTTCATGATGTATCTATAAATATGTGAATGTTTGACTGTTCCTCTTACACCTTAAAAAACTCTCTCTCATAAAACCTAAACCGCCATTGTTGTGTTTGCTCGTTCAAACTAAGCTTTTCTGCAACTCTTGTTTCACTAAAACATCTCCTCTCATACACAAAATGCCTGCTTCTGAAGCAAGTTCATCATCTTCACAAACACCTCCGATCTCTTTGTCGGAGATGTTACACACTATTGAGGCCAGATTATCACCGGAGCCTCGTGCTGTACTCGAACATCATGGGTTTCGTACCCTAGATGTTCTATTCAGCAAAATCACTGCATGCTCAGGTTTAGACATCAAGCATGCACCTATTTTCGATATCCTATTTGTCTGTTTCTGATTCCCATAGTGCTCTTATTTTTGACTGTTCTTACGAGAATAGCTATATATATGTGTCTACGTTTTTTTTATGTTTGTTTGCTTAGAATTTCCCTATCCATCCATGGTAACTCATTAATTTATCGACAAATAAGCACTGTTATTCATAAATACATCCTTCATCATCTATCTAGACTTAATGGATCTACATTTCTATCTAGGGTTCTACAAGATCATCTCTGCAGAACCAGACTACTTTCTCCCACGACAAATAGCTCTATTCTATTGTTCGTGGATGGTTGATGATCAGGATGAATATACTGTCAAAATACCAGTTGGAAAGTCAAAGGAAGACAACATAAGGACGACTGTGATTGAGATGATTCTTCAAACATATCATTTGAAAGACGAAGGAGATATCGTGATTGAAGAAGTTACTGATGTGCAAATCCAGAGTACTCTCGACATTATTCTGGCTCAACCATTCCAATGGATTGGCAAAGCATTTAACCGATCTCTGATGCTGCCCAGTTATCGCCTTCTCTTTGATTTTGTACAAAAGGTGTTTCTTGGCCATCAAGGAACTTTTGACTCGGTAACAGCAGGCAAATTCAAAGTCATGACTGCAATTTTACTTAATCTCAAAGTAAATTGGGCGAGATCGCTGTTGAAACTGATCGTAGATGAAGAACAGCAGATCGTTATTTGCCAAGACAGCGATGGAAATTGCACAAGGATTAATGTCAAACGACCTCTTCGACTCTCCACCAAACTAAGCACCATCATAGCTGGTTTCTTCCAGAAGGACAAATGGCACAAATCCGTTGATTTTAGCAAAGACTGGATTTTACCCAGGACCAGACATCAGATTGAAATGTCTTTGGGCATTGCTTCCCAAATTTTCTTAAAAGTCATGGATGACAAGATGAAGCAAGAACTTGTCCGTGTTGGCAAATCTAATCCAGAATGGAATGTACCAACGAAGAAGCCTGAGACTGTTGGCGAAGTTGCTGCTGCTCAAGAAGAAGTGATCAAGGAACGACCTGTCAAGAGGAAGGCAGCTGGTCTTCCCAAACCAGCTGCTGCTGCCAAAGAAGTCAAGAAACCTAAGAAAACTAAGAGCAAACCAACTGCTCGAAACTTGGAGGATGAGTTGGATGCAACCATCGACAATTTGATGAAGTCCACTGCTCTAGAGATAGATGAAGCTGCAGTTTAGATTGATACTCACGAGCAGCTAGCTGATGACGGTGAAGAAAGAGTAAAAGGCGCCCAACTACTCTTTCAACAGTTAAAGGAAAAGGCCACTGATTTGGTACTCAAGTCCCTACCAGGCATCAAGCTTACCCCAGCTACATTTGAGATGGCCCAGAGATTCCAAACTTACTTGGAAATTCGGGACTGCAAATTCTATATTCTGGAAGCAATTCTTCTGTTGTTTTCAATCAGCGAACTGAAGGTTGAAGAAAATCGACTGCAACAATATTTTAGTTTTCTTGATGTACCGGATGCAAGGCAGTACTTTTGAAGCTACGTGCTAACGAAGATGAAAGAGGAAGCTGCCATAGTCAATGTCGATCTTGCTCCCCTCTACACAGATGAACGAGATTTTTACAACTCGGCCGTAGATTTGCAGTCGGGAGATTTTGATGATGTATTTAATTTTGAAGAGAAAGTTGACGGAGGCAAACCTGATGACACTCCCTCTTCAAAGCCCGCTGCCGAGCACCCATCTCAAGAACCATCTGCTGCTGTTAATTTTCAAAAGGCAGAACCATCTGCCACAATGGAGGAAACAGCACCAATTTTGGAACCATCTGCCGAACAAACTCAAGAACAAGCTGTCAATGAACACTTGGAAGAAATCTACACTCCCAACACAGCACCAGATGGGTTTCAACTTCACACATTGGAAGAACTGCTATCTTCAAACCATGGCTCCCAAATGTCAGCAGATCAACTGAGCGCAATTATTCACGAGAGGATCAATAATCGATCTGCTGCATTGGCCAACTTTGTATTCTCTGCTGCAGAAAGTGCTCTTCAAACTGTTGAGAAGAATGTTCAGCTCTCTCAATCTAAACTCTCCGAAGAGCTGCATAAAAATTTGGACAGCGAT
>JAPKLX010003222.1:0-11447 GCA_026898415.1 Leonotis leonurus
CACGTTTCCCTCGATTTTACTTAGAGAAGTGAAATGGGGATGTGACATCTCTGTTACAACAGCAGATCGTTTCTAAACTATTTGTCCCAAATCAAGTATGCTGCATATACCAATATGGACTCAAGAATGAAGAAGAATGATTAAAGTATTAATTTGGTATCAAAAAAATTAATACTTAATGGACAGCTCGATGGACAGATCGTAGGAAACAATCTGTTAGAAGAAGTCAAGCTAGCTGTCCCTCACGATAACTACGGTGGACTGCCGACAAACCTAAATTGTCATAAGTCAACCACTTAGCGTGCTGTCACATCAAAGGAGATATTTTAAAGAATGAAGTACAAGAATATCATATTTATTGTACGATGAATCATTCTAGGAATGACAAATACTAGGAAATCACGTGACTGGTGGTAACAACACGCAATGCAGGCGGCGTGTGCTTCTACAAAACGTGCAATGCATTTAATGCAAAGTAAGAGGACTCTTCGTCTTCTCCAACGGCTAGTTGCAGTTATGGCATCTATAAATACCACTATCACTTCCAGAAATGAGTATGAGAATTCAAACGAACGAATCTGTCATTACTCTGCTCAACAATCTTCAAGCTCTCATCGCTCAACAACACTCCTAAATCTCATAATTCTCTTGAGTGTTTACTTCGCTTAAAGTTTATGTTTTCTGGAAAAACCATTTTCAAAACCAAAGTTAGGGTTTAGTTTTGATCCAAGAAAGTGTATTCCTTAGATTGTAGTTTTCAATCTTTGGAAGAAGAAGTGTAATCACAAGACAATATCTAGTTTTGATATTTCTTGTGGCTCCGTACTCAACGAGTAAAAAGAAAGGAGAGCTTAGTGGATTTTCGATCTAGATCTTGATCGAGCCCTGGACGTAGGAAAAATTTATTCCGAACCACATTAACTACTTGCGTTCTTTATTTTCTTATTTGCTTTGATTTATCATCTTCTTCATATCATTTCTTAAATTGGCTTGCTTAATATCTTGAGTAAAGAAAACTGTTTTCATTTTAACATGAGCATTAAACTACCAAATTCCACACACAACTCAGTTTGAGTTTAACTTACAAAGTTATACTTAATCTTTGTTAATCACATCCAAGATATTATTTAAGTGATTTTAAATTCTTCCTAACAAGAAAATCTTGACTTGCTACTCAAGTTATCTTATTTATTAAGTGTCCTTAAGCCTTATTTGTTAATATAAAAACGAGAAAACCCTAAAAATTTGAATTTTTGTATTCCCCCATACACCAATCTTACTCTTTCGGGACCAATATTTTTATTTTTATTTTTCACTTTCCTTTTTCTTTTTCTATTATTAATATTAAAAAAATCATTTTATTTTTTATATTAACGTTGATCATGTATATTTTATTTTATTAATTCGTAGATATAAAATTGAATAAAATAATATATAATTTACATTAAAGGTATAATTAATGGAAAATATATAAATATATTATATATGTTTTAATAATTAATTTCATAAAATTTAATATATTAAAATAAATTTTTAAATAATAATTGCTATATGAATATGTACTATCTATTAATCTATATACATATAACGTGAAATATTTAATTGATTTCAAATCAAATGATGATTTTTTATATTTACTTTAAGCTTTAGCGATATTAGTAATTAAATAATTAAATATTTTAATCATTAATTTAATCACATTTAAAATTGTTTTATCTATTTTCGGTTTCGTTTCTTTCGTAATTTAGTCTATAATATCGCTTGTTGTCGTTCGATTTAATGCTTTGGTATTCTATATGTTGGTCCCGAAAGAGTTAGATTGGTGTAGGGGGGGGGGGGATACACCAATTCAAGTAATACCTTATGTGTAAAAACAGTAATCAAGAATAATAAATACAGATTTAAACTTGATTAAAGAAGTGTGCGGAATACGGTGGTTAATGCTCTTTTTAATGTGAAAACGTAATCTTTCTTGAAGATATTATCAACCAAGATTTTAAATGCAAGAGCATGGAGAATATGATGATGAAGTAAAATAAGAAATAAAGAACACAAGCAATTTAATGTAACACCCGAGTATTTTATACCTGGCTTATAGGTGTTTAAAAATCCCAAGAATACATTTTTGAATTAGAAACTTTATTTTGAAGCTTGCTACCAAGTTTCAGCGAAAACGGAAACCAAATCTCCGCTCTTTCGAGAACCGGCTTATACTTTTATAACAGGTAGCAAAAGCAAATACGGGATTCATTCGAATGCCTGGATTTGAAGTCCGAGCCGAGATATGGACAAAATGCGATAATTTACATACACTTTTATCGCGATACGGACCATACGCGGAATTTTTATTTTTTGCCGTCGGTGAATAGTAAAACCGAGAACTAGAGAAATCGAGAAAACTCCTATTTATTGATTTTGATAGCACGAGTAATGAGAAAATTCTCGAGAAGTTTAATAAAATAAATTTCAGAAGAAACGAAGTTTTTAATTAATATTTATCAAGAAATCGAGGAACAAGCATTTTCTCGGTTTACGTGCAACTCGATCGGGCCAAACCCCGACTTTAGTTCACGAGAGACGAAGATGTTTTAATGAGTAAGAAAGACGAGTGTGTTGATTTCCGTTTCAACCGAGATAGATAAATAACAAAGAATCAGATTGAAAATATCTAAAAGGCGAAAAGATGATTTTGCCCCGGATACTTTAGATATTTTGGGTGGGCAACTTGTGGCCTATAAAAGACCACAAAGTCACCCCCCATTCTTCACTATTGGCGTGAACAAAGAAGAGAAAAGGAGGAGGAGTTTTGCTCCGATTCTCGTCCCGTTCGTCTCGTTTTTCCGATTTCTTCAAAATCTAATCCGATAGAAAGGTAGCCCTCGATCTTACCTACGTTTCTACGGTTTTATTTTCATGTTTTGAGCTTGATGAAAAAGTGAAATAGGGGCTGCCCTTTTCGATTTTTATCGAGTCGAGCCCAAATCGAAAAATGTCGAGAATTAATGTTGCTCGTGTAAATTAGATAAGCTTGTATATTAAGTTTCAAGGCAATATAAGCATGTTAGGTTTTGAGAAGTTAACTTGAGCTCGTCGTTTTATATGTTTTCGATTTTTCTCGGATGAATCGAATTGACGAGCATGTATGTAGGTTATATACGAGTATTATGTGAATTTACAGAAATTAATCGTGCATGTTTAAAAAAAGAGAGAAAGGGGCGACAGTTTCTGCCTGGGTTTTGTCTCGTCGTTTTAAATACAGAATGTGTAGAATTTTTAATATAATAAAATACTAGATCGAGTTAGAAGTAATCTCCAACTTGAATCACCCCGTTTTGTGGTGTTTTCGATTTGTTATGAATTTTTCAAAATGGTTGCGCAAACTGCCAATTCCAGCGAAAATCTGGAAATTTATCTAACTTTGAAAATTTGTGAAAAATAGAGTAAAATGATTTTATGTGTTTTGTCTTCGGATTATAAAACTTTACGATGTTATGGTCACTTTAAAGTTTGATTCGATACAATTGGAATTATTTCCAATTTATTTTGATTTTTCAAAGTCAACTGCTCATTTAGCTTGAACATGTGTTGAGCATGTTGTGAATTTATAGGATTTTTTCCGTCAAGTGTGCAAAAAATTGAAAATAAGCTTAGTGATTATATGTGCAGACTTACTCAGGCTAAAAAAAAAGAGAAGACTAATAATATAGATACCAGATGTTACAATGATTGCAGTACATAAAGTAAAATAAAACCTGATCTAGCAAAACATAAAGCACACGGCAGTGTGCAGGTAAGAGAGAGAGAGAGAAGAAGAGTTGTCTAGCAACAAGTACCAAGCAAGGTGGTGAGAACACCTACTACATAGGAAAGACTTGTCTAAAAGCCTACAACTACACTAGCATAGCTAAATTCAGGGGCATAGCAAGTAAAGAATGGAGGCATGTGCAGCATGGTTGGGTAAGTAGGAAGTGATGGAGCGCAAGTTTCAACACCAAAAGCTACTGCTGGATGGAAGAGAGACTTCCATCCCATGCCTCGTTCACCTGCAGAGAGAGAGAGTTGGCAGATTAGAATAGACAACCACAAAGCTTCTCATTCTATAAAAAGAACACTAACATAAGCAATTCATTACACCACAAACACATACATACTTTCTGCCGCTGGAGAAGCTAGAAGTTCAAAACAAGAAGAAGTAGTTGAAGTCCTAAGGTGAGGAATCTAAGCTTTAACTATACATTTAAGTTATGTCTTCTAGATTTTCAACTTACAACTATGTCTAATCTGCATACTGTCTCCAACTAAATCCATAAAAAACAGAACTTAGAAAGGAAATACAGAACATAGAACAAATTTCAGATTTTAGAACACAAACCTACAATTACATTTCTGGTTTCCAAACATTTACAACTGAGAAAAACAACTCAGAACCTTAAGAATATAGACTAGCCGCAGAACACACAAAACAGGAAGTTAAAAGAGACTTTAAGCATGTGTATATACTGCCCAAAACAGAGCCACACCACAGTTAAGCACCATCTAAATAAAAGCATAAATTGATAAGATTACTAACACCTACAGTGTATGCTAAGAATTGTACTAAGCTTGTTTTAAAGTCTTAAGAACCTCCATAGGAACATGTACTTGAGGAATCTGGAATACAGGATATTGCTAAAGAACCCTACTTTTTAAGTAAGAATGGAAAACTGCATATTAGAGAATTCAACTAAGAAATCAGCTTTTAACTGGAACTGCTAGAAAGAAAGAAGGAAAAGTAGACTTGGCTACTGCCCTTGTCCTCAACGACCAGAGAAAACTATTGACCCGAAACTAAGCTTGCCATAATTCAAAAATATTTTGTCCAGATTATAAAAGAAAAGATTCCACAATAAGCAAAGAAGGATAGATACAATCTGAAATGTAAGACTAACTAAAGTTCTTACCAAGAATAATCAATCTGTAGTGAGAAACAGATTTACAGACCATTTTCACGCCCTCCTTACAACCACAACCTAAGAAACAAATTCCACACTCTAAATCTGCAAATAAAACCAGGATTTAGAGAGAGTTCATTAAGAGAGATTCAAACAGAAATTCGAATGAAAGTAGAAGGAATTGACTTTATAAAAGAAATGAAGAACTTAAACTGTAAAAGAAACTATACTCATCCTAGAACCTCCCAAGCACCGAACCTCACCGAATAATGATCAAGCGGTGTAATTTCCTTCACCAAATCCCCATCTCACAAGAACAGAAATAAAAGAAATCGTAAGTATAAATTTTAAAAAGAAGATCAAAATCTAAATCAATACTAACTCCCAAACACCTGGAATTTAGAACAAAATTTCAAGAACGAAGAACATGCAGTAAGTTTAGAAGCTTTGTAAACTAAATCCATACAGAAATGACCCCAAATTCCCTCTTACCTCTTGGAATCCAATAAATCGAACTGGGAAGGGCGACTGCCGCCTGGAACTTCACAACGAACTTCGCATAAAATAAAAAAAACTTGATAGAAGGAGGCAGAGATCGAGAGAAATCAACGAGGGAGGGAGAGAAGGAAGCAAAATAGAAGTAAAAACAGAATTTAGAGTCGAGAGAGACAGAGAGGAAGCGAGAGAGAAGGAAACGATGGTGTCTGTGTGATAGAGCAAAGAAAAGGAATTAGGGTAGTGTTAGGTGGGATTAGAACTATCTAGAGTGTGAACCGGGTCATGGGCCGGTTACTGGGCCGGGTTGACCATTTATTGGGCTGGGAATTATATTATGCCTGGGCCTGAATGAAGGGGAGGAAATGGGCCGGTTAAATTGCTTAATCTGGGCCTAGGAAATTTAATTAAGATTGGGCTTAAGTTAGATGACATATGGGCCGAAAATAATTAATCTAATGGGCCCAGGTTATTAGTCTTAAGATAATTGATACTTAAAGGATTAAATTAATTAGTAAGCTTACTTAATTAATTTAAATGGACTAGTTTAACATGTAATAAATTAAGACTTAATTAAAGTAAGCTTATCATTTTAATTAAGGTTGGGCTACATCAATTAGTAATATTAATAATTGATGGAGAGGATAGTATTATATATATACATTTAGTGTTAATATTTAGAGCTTATAATTTAGATAATTAAAGCCTAAGTATTTAATCAAGAAGATTCAATTTATATAGTAATTGGAATCCAAATTAAGAGGATTTGTATCTTTAATTATATTAAGGATTTAATTAAGAATTTATATTCTAAAGCTTTAAAGGATTAAATTAATTAGAACTTACAAGGTTCATTGAATAATTAATTATCAAGAATTAATTATTTCATTAAGTGTTAATACACTTATATTACTCAATGTCAACTACTTCAGTAACTTGAACGAGGTTTGAAATCTTTGAAACTATATTGATTCGAGGGATCAATATTTTCAATTAACGGATTGAACAAGAACCCAAGAATAAGATATTCTTACGAATTAGATATTTCTAAAGCTACCGAAGCATTCTAACTTATACAAGATTTTCTAAAGGTTTTTACGAGAGATCTAGTTCGCATATCAAGACCAAAGCAAGTGCTAATCGAAGCTATCCAAGTAGGCTTTCTATTACAAAGAAATTATGTGTGCTCGTATGCTATTATGTTATTATTTCAAAAAAGTTTCCAAATGAGAACTTATGTTTTAAAGTATTGTATTTCCGAAATGATTTATGTTTTGTACGATGCCTATCTTGTTATCATTTAATCGAATTCGAGTTCCAGTGGGTAAGCAACCCCGCTCGAACTAGTGTACACAAAGGACTGTGAGTCAACGAAGGTGTTAACCGGTCAGGTGTCCGTAGAAGGTGGCCAACTTCACGGTACACGTAGAAAACAGATATGGTAGAATACTAAAGAACTTAGACAGCTGTCGAACTATAGGTTTCACAAAAAGGATTTAGTGAACGTAGGTGCTTTTAAAGACAAAATCCCTATGTTTCACTTTTTACGACAATGACAATTATATATGTACGTATGCGATTTCGGCATGTGCCTACTGAGTACGTTTGTACTCAGCCCTGCATGTATTTATAAATGTGCAGGTTGAGACGTGATGGATGGAGGTGCTATGACGGGCTTGTCAGTATTTTTGCGTAGTCGAACTCTTGGGGGTTTACGTGTCGTTATACACGTAGATTTACGTAGATCCTTTTTCCGCTGCAAGAGGTTTTATTTGTTTTATTTGACGAATGTGTCAATTTAGAGTTAAACTCTTGTTATGAACTAAGACTCAGTTATAAAATATCCTTTTGTCCAGTTATGTCCACAGTTCCCTTTTATCCTTTATTTTATTATTTGTTTAATAGTTGCGTACCCGGACTTCGCCACAAGGGCAGAAATCGGGGCGTGACACTTATTTAATCAGCTAAGCTAAAGAGGTTCTGTCACGCCCCAAATCCCGAGGGACGGCACACACACCAAGGGCATGACTGGGCGGGGATAAAAGAAGCGGGGAAGAAAGGGGGCATTGTGTTCGTGTGCATTATATAAGTGAGAGTTGTCCTTGAAAATCGGACAGCATCTCCTCTATAACTTTGACTATGCCATTTTACAACCCAAACAACTAACCAATGCAAAGACAATGTCTATAATAATGAATCTAAGATGCATCATATGCAATATGGAGATAATACAGCTCGAGTCATGGGAGCGGTAATCCAGAATCCCAAGCGGCCGAATCATCCAAGATGAAATGAATTGGAGATAATACAGCTCGAGTCATGGGAGCGGTAATCCAGAATCCCAAGCGACCGAATCATCCAAGATGAAATGAATAGGAGATAATACAGCTCGATACATGGAAACGGTAATCCTGAATCCCAAGCGGCCGAATCATCCAATATGAAAGATGGGGTTGGAGATAATACAGCTCATCTCGTAGGAACGGTAATCCAGAATCCTCGAGAGGCCGAATCGTCCAATAAGAACTGTCGATCAAAGGCGGAGGTTAGTGAGCCTAGCTCGCCAAAAGGAGTCACTCACCCAGCTCACCAAGTGTGGTCGGCATTCGCTCGAACACTACACAAGGGACTGAGGAGTTGAGCGTCCAAGAGGGGCCGACTACTTCTAAGCTCTCCTATGCACGTGTATGCATGTAATGGACAATGATAGTATGATAACATGAACTTTTATTAATAATGGCCGATGAGGCCTTCGTGGAATGAGAAAATGATCTTAGACTTTAAACATATATATTATCACACACATATACGTGAATGATAATTATTTCATAAATATTATAACATACGTGAGCATGGAAGCGGAAATTCTTATGTATTGAACGGTAAACCGTTCTCGTGATGAAGCAACCGTCATCCCAATAACACCATTCCTCAGCCACACGCATCATGCTGCTTCCTTAGCCTGTGAAAATTTTTGTAAAACGTGGGGTGAGTACTAGTGCACTCAGTTGGGTTTTTCATAAAACGAAAAATATAGTCTCTGTTCAGTATACTTACCTTAGAAGGTTTTAAAACAAAAATAACTTCTAAGTAAGCAAAACATTTGTGCATAAATTAAACATGACCCGGCATGACGTTACTCTTATATAGGTTATGTCCCGGGCCTTTTACCACCGATGGATCATAAACATTCAGTCAAATAGGGCTCGGCGAACCGTACACCCTAACATAGCATGATTCAAAACCCGATGGTGATCAACCCACCGCAGTAGAGACTAAGTGATCACAGTCCTTAAATCGACGTGTTAGGCCGAATAAGAACCCCCAGCGGTCGATAAGAGCATTAAACAGTCGATAACTTCGTGAAAACATTTTAACAAAGACCCATGCATTTTTCAATTAGAGAAAAGAGCTTAATAACTCAAAATACATATATATCCCCAACCTTTCACCGATGATATTCCTCGATTACGGGAAAACCCTAAATCCTTATGAGCTCAAATTTCAGTGCTAGGTACCTGTTAGTCATACAGAATATATTTTGGCTTTAATTTCCAAAAAGGAACTATAGATAAGTTATACTAAATTTTTAGGCTCAATATTATTCGTTTAATCACGTAATAAATTAATTTGGCAGCAACCGGACTTTCAAATGATTTTGGCCAAGAAGGCAAAAATACTCTGGACATTATTCCCTATAGGAATATGTATAAACATTTTTAAAATATGCAACTTTACCTCGAAACTTAATCGAGAAGATTCATAGTCTTTTTCAGATCTATGAAAATTGGACAGATGAAAATTAATGAAACCTCTTTCAGAAAATCCTATATTTTTTTCTCTACATGCACTATATATTTTATTGAAAAATGATTGACCATGAATATTTTTCCTTTAGAAAAATATGAAATATTGCAATAAATCATGACATGATCATCTTAACCGGGATCCAAATCTAAAATTCAATCCGGCAGAGTAACGGATCTTATGGTTAGAAACTTAAAACCTTAAGGGACCTTAGCCGTCTGATAGACCGATAGTCATGTATGGGATAATGAATGAAGAATAGAACTAGATGAGAAAACATGAAGATAATGATATCGAAATGATGGCGATGGAGACTCGACGGCGGCTGAGCCACCTTTGTTAAGCTCCATGCTACCTTCGACCTTAACCTGACGTACCTTGACTTCGATCGATTTTCAATTCTTGAACCCGCAGAACCTCGGTACTCGAAAATGGCAGAAAGAAGAAGAAAAGAAGAGGAGAAGAGAGGGGAGAAGCAGAAGAGGAAAGGAGGGGGGGCGCTAATGCTGTGTTTCTCTAATAATTTATTATTATTATTATTATTATTATTATTATTATTATATTATTATTATTAATGCTTAAATCTTAAAACGCCATAACTTCTACACACGACCTCCTTTTCGAGCAAACTTAACGTCAACATCTCCCTTTCTTCATACTCTACACAATGACTATAATATTGATATAGTTTCGGTCATGCATGGAAAAACTATTTTTTTTAACGACGTGCTTAAACTTTAAAAATTCGTATCGGTTGCATACGAACTCCTTTTTGGGTAAACCTAGTGCCAATATTTTTCTTTTGAAAAACTCTACGCAAGGAGTATAATATGTATATATTTTCGACTTATGCATGAAAAGTTCATTTTTAAATAAACCTTTGAAAAAGCTTTGCCGATCTGCCAAATTAACATGGTAGGTCCTAACAGGCTCTAGGTTTTTCCTAAAATTCTTATTTCATCATACCTATGTCCCTTTATAGTTAGAACACTTAAAAGTATAATTAGAAATTAGAGGGATATTACATCCCTCTCCCCTTAGAAAAATTTCGTCCTCAAAATTTCATGTTACCTGAGAGAATAAATCAGAATACTGATTCCTGAATTTATCCTCCATTTCTCATGTAGCCTCATCTTGCCCATGATGGTTCCATAGAACTTTCACAAGAGGAATTTTTTTATTCCTTAATACTTTGACTTTCCTATCCAATATTGATATTGGCTTTTCCTCATAAGTTAAGTCCTCAGCAAGGACTACCTGATCATATGTTATGACATACTTCGGATCAAAGACGTACTTTCGAAGTTGGGAAACATGGAATACATTATGAACATCTCCAATACTTGGTGGCAGTGCCAACTTACAGGCAACAGGGCTGTAATGCCCCGCCTCTTCAATCCCGGTCTAGTTCAAATTTTGAACTTAGATATTCATTCTAAGTGGAATATTGGACCAAGATGAAAAAGATTTATTTCATATTAGTTAAGGAATATTGGAAAGCTTATGAACAAGATCAAAACGAGTAGTGGAACTCAATCTAATAGCACTGATTATAAACTAGTAAATAACTATGATCTTCTTATTAATTAGTTGGCATGTTATGGAAACCTATTATGAAATTAAAAATGTTGTGGTCTTATTATGGAACATCACAAGATGCATGAAAGGCGGACTATGTAAGCACGTAAAAGTATATATGTACACAGTGGTAATGCATGCATGGTTAGTAAAATATGAAGGATGGATTAAGTGAACACATAAATACATATATGTATGATAAGTATGCAGTGAGTCATAATAAGAAAAGAGAAGGATTGCGCTGTAATACCCCGTCTTTTTAAGTCCCGAAGTAAATGATATTCGAACGCGAATATTATTTGCATATTGAAAATTTTTAGTTAATTAATGAGAATTTAATCTAGTTAAAAGAATTTTGGTAAAAAAAAAAATATAGTAAATAAAATTTCTTGATTATATATTAAGAAATTTTATTATTAAGAATAGGTATCTACTTTGGTAATAATTAAAGTATAAGTGTTATAATGTTTTGACTTCAATATAAATCTCATCATAAATAAGAGCTTAAGACGATAACAAGGTCTTTAAGTATTTAATATTAGGAGAGCTTATCGTTTAGTTAATTCGAAAGGGGCTTACGATTAATTTTTATTTGTCACGCCCCGACCTCTGTCCTCACGGCAGAGACCGGGTGTG
>JAPKLX010004251.1:0-10212 GCA_026898415.1 Leonotis leonurus
TGAAATAGCATCATCAAAACTTAGAATATGTTATGGGGTTCCCAACAATTTCCCCCTTTTTGATGATGTCAAAACCACACTTAGTGGAAAAACAATGTAACTTGTATCATGTTCTGGACAGATAGGTTATTTGTTATTTAAGTTAAATAACAGTAAATAACAGAGAGATAAGAGAACTTCAAATTCATTGATGTATGAATTGTTAGAGTACAAAAGATCAACAGAAATAACAGAGAGACAAAAGCAGAAGATACAAAGATTTGTCTAAGAAAACCATCTTGCTGCTCCTCCCTTCTTCATCTTCTCCCTCTGTGCATCAGATACCAGCTGGATACTTTCATAGATCCCATCTCTAACTCTGGCATAGTTAGGATCATGGTTATCTATTTTGTATCCTTTGATCTTGGCCAGCTGGTTGATGTAGTTCAGAATGTATGTCTTATCTGGAAGATTACTGCCTGGTATAGTTGGGCAGACCATGTATTCCTTTTCTGGTGCCTTGAATTTGATCTTGGCATCTGTTGCAGCAGTTCTGATTCTCTGTATGAGATCTTGATCTCTGAAATTTTCCAGATAGCGCAAAAAATCTTCATCTGGTGTAGCCTCTGAGTATGTGGGTTCCTTCAAAAAATATCGGTTCAAAATAAAACCTTGCTTAACCTTTTCCCAGTCATTCTGATCTCCTTCTGGAACCCAAGCATCTGTGGGTGTCTGTTTCTTTAGAGACAGGTTCCAGGAGAAGGCTTTCTTCTTCTTCTTCTTCGATTGAGTGGTTGACTGGGAAGATTGTTGCTGTGATCGTTCTGTAGAGGAAGGAGAGGAGAAAGGAGTTTGAAAGGATTTTTCTTTGGCTTCTTGTGCAGCAATCTTTCTCTCTCTCTCAGCCTGGTCTTTATAGAACTGTGCTCTGAAAACAGGGTCACAGGCTTGGTCCATACTGACCCCAAATAGCAGCAGCTCAGCAATCTGATCCCCTTCATCAATTGGTTTCTTGCCTTTGTCTGGGATCTGAGGCTGAGACGCTGGCTGTGCTGATTCTGCGGGTTCTGTTCCAATCAAAGTGGGGTCTGGTCTGGGAGGAGTGGTTGGTCTAGGTTGTGCTGCTGGTGTTTCTGTTCCAGCATCTGTTGCTTCTGGACCAGCCACTGTTTCTTCTGGTATGCTCTTGCTGCTTCCTTTCCCTCCCTTGCCTTCTGCTATTTCCCCCTTTTTGACATCATCAAATAGGGTAGCCAGAAGTGTGCGCATCGACGCAAGTTCTTCATTCAAGTGCTTCATCTGATCTTCAGCTTCTGCTTTGAATCCAAGTAGGAAATTAATTGTTTGGTTTGAGGCGTCTAATTTCTGCTCTAACCTGCTGTTCATTGTTGACAAAGTCTTGTCATATGTCTCTTGGAGTTCTTCAACAGCAGTTAGTCGATTGTTCTGGTTTTCAAATTCTTCAGGGGTTGGATACAGAAGATCATTCAAGACAGCGACCTGGTTTTTCCGCATCAGCTCCACAAATTTCTCTTTTTCAAAAAGAGCTAAGTGGGAGTGGATGGACAGGTCAGTGTCTTCTTTCAGTTGAGCAGCAAGTGTACTTCCTTTCTTGTCAACAGCAGCGCTTATTGATTCATCTTGTTTGGCTAGTAGGTCAGCAAGCAAGGCAGTGGCTTTATCTGCTTTGTCATCAATTCCAGTCAGACGGAGATTGATCTTGTTCTGGTTAGCTTCAGCTGCTGCTCTATCATCATCCATTTTCTTATTCAGATCATCCCTGATCTTTCTGATTTTCCCCCTGATGTCTCTATCCATATCATTGACGTAGTCCTTCTGGTGTTGATTAAAATCAGAAAGGATCTGGGTGGCTTTTTCTTGGAGGATGTTGCAGGTGTCTGTCAAACAATTTTCAACTCGAAGGGTGATGAGATTGTCGAGTTGATAGTTGTTGAAAGGTTGTGTTTCTCTTTCTAGCAATTCTTCCAGGGTGTAGAAATTCACGTGCTTCTTCAATTTCTGTGCTGCTCCCTGTGTGAAGATTTCATTGGTGGGTTCTCCTCCAATGGCCTGTCCCACTGGTTCATCATCACCTGAGTCGAGGTCGATGATGGGTGTTTTCTTGGGAGACTGTCTTGTGGAAGGTTCACCTTGGTCTGGTTGTTGATGTTGTTCTGTTGGTACAGCTTCGTCCATCCGGACATCAGAATGAGGTGGGGGCAGATCAATCTTCAATGCTGCTGCCTCCTGCTTCATGAGGTCTGAGATTAGTTGGGAATATTCTGCTCTCACTTCATGAACTGTGGACACCTGGAGCAGATTAAGTAGGGTTGCCTCTTCCTTCTTCAAATCGTCTATCGGTTTGAGTTGAAGCAGAGCATCAAAAATGTAGTACTCGCTGTCTTTAACCAGCAAGTAAAACTTGACGCGCTTTGCTGCATGCAAACTCTCTGGTAAGGATTGAATACCAGGAAAGTCTTGCAGCACTGAGTGTTCTGCTTCATTCTCAAGCAGATTAATTACACTCTCAGCCTGTCGCTTCTTCTCTTCCTCCTCATCAGTGGACTCTCCTTCTTCTTCTTCTTCACTTATTCTGTCCATTCGGTTGGGAGAAGGAGTAGCTGTTCTGGCAGGAGAAAAATCTTTCTCCGGATGACTTGTTTCTGGTGGCACTTCTGCTGTTGTTTCTGCTTGTTCTGTTGCTGTCTGAGGTGCCTCTTCTTCTGGTTCTGGTATGTCAGACTGTTCCTCTGTTGCTGCTGCTGGTGATGATGGTTCCTGCACTTTCTGAAGTCTTCTCTTCTTCTGTTTTGGCAGGGAGGCAGAAGTTTCTGTCTCCACAGAACTGCCTCGCTTTCTGGCTGCCTTTTCCTTGACTACCTTCTCTTTCTTCTTCTCAGCACCCTTGGTCGGTGGAACCCAAGCAGGGTTAGAATTGCCCATTTCCAGTGCAGCAACACGATGCACTTCATCAGGGATCTTGTTGAAAAATTGAGGAGCGAGTCCCAAAGACATCTCCAGCTGGTGCTGGTCCTTTGGAATAGAATGACTAGTGTTGAATTCTACTGCATCTTCCCAGACCTTCTGGGTGAAAAATCGCTCAATCATCAGACTTATCTTGGTGGAATGGCGAAGGTTTCTTCGAACTTCCACTGAAGTTCCTCTGCCCTTGCTATCCTTTGAGTAAGTCACCAACTTTGCTTCTTTAGCCATCAGCTCAAAGAGGATTCTGCTCCAGTTGACTCGAAGGTTGAGAACCACCGCGGTGAGAATTCTGAATTTCTCAGGTGTGACTTGATCATAAGTGCCACTGTGGTTAAGAAAGATCCTCTGAACCACTTCTAAGAGGAGCTTGAAACCTGGTTGAAGTAGGGATCTTTGGAACATCCGTCCAGTATAAGAAATAGGTATCACCAACATGATCTCAACAGCCTCCTGCAATTGTGCCATCGTGATATCTTCCAAAGCTAGACCTTCGTCCTTTACTCTATACGTTTGATTAATCATTTCTATCACATTGTATGGAGTCTTGCTTGTTCTGTCACCAATTGGCATCAGTACATTGGCTTCAAAACCATGCTTGTCATTCTGCCATGTCAGATAGAATGTGGCAACTTGCTTTGCCAAGAACATATTTGGATGTGCAGTTACAATATTGCAGAAGCCTATTCACACAAGAATAAGACAAATGCATATGTATATTCATCAGTTTAAAAGAACAATATGGGCGTCTAGCATAAAAATTCAGAACAGTTCATAAGCAAGTAATATTTCAAGCATACTGCAGATAAGGTAAAAACTGAATAAAAATTTAAACCTTTGCAGCGTTTAACCATTGCAAAGATTTCTTCGAGTTTTCGAAATCCGTGAGTGTCAAGAACTGCATACGGTTCAGGTGAAAGAAATCGCTGAACCTCAGCAACGTGTTGCAGAAAGAGTGAAGTTTGAGGTGCCATAGTCAAACGCAAAGACAGTTTTGGAGAAGAGTTGCAGAGAATTTGGGAAAAACTTAAGTTCTTAAATTTGAGAAGTGCTCAGTGCGAGAAAAGTGAAGGTGAACAGTTAAGAGAAGATATCGCATATATATATAACACAAATAATTTAAGAGAAAAGAAATTCGAAGAGTTGAAAAGATTTTCTCCCTTTTTAGATTTTTCCCGCTTCAAGATTTGTTTTGCCGCCTTTCCTTGCGTGAGATGGACGCTCTAGATCCTAGGGTCTATATGCGAGCGTGTGCGTATCTCTCACTTTTGGCAACTTTCCTTTTTCCTGTTTCTTGCAGGGATTTCCTCGATCCCAGTTCCCAAGGTTGTGCTAATCATGATAAAAATAGAAGATTTATTAAATCTAGGGTAAAAATATCTTTTACAATCCTGTAACCTAGGAGAGTGACGTCTTTTATCTTGACGCTTCAATTTCCTTAAAAGTTCCCCCTTGACTTAGCATTTAAGAAATAATTTTCACTTGGCTTTCTCGTGAATTTATAGAGAAAATTATGCCACGTGTATTTTATTTCAACTGGGCTTTCTGGTAACTATCTGGTACCCTTCTGGTGTTAGCTATTTGGTAGCTTTCTGGTCATGACTATCTGGTAGTCTTCTGGTTATGACTATCTGGTAGTCTTCTGGTCTTGACTATCTGGTATCCTTCTGGTTATGTTCATCCAGACTGAGTAATCCAAGTTTTCCACATAGCATCTTGAATCTTTCATCTGGTAATGCTTTAGTTAGGATGTCAGCACGTTGAATATCTGTATGAATCTTCTCAATCTTGATGTGCTTTCTCTCTACATGATCTCTGATAAAATGATGTCTTACATCGACATGTTTGCATCTTGTGTGGAGTACTGGATTCTGTGTTATAGCTATAGCACTTGAGCTGTCACAGAATATAGGTATCTCCTTTACATCAATCTCATAATCTCTTAATTGCTGTTTCAACCAAAGTATCTGTGCACAACAGCTTCCAGCAGCCATATATTCTGCTTCTGTGGTTGATGTAGCAACAGATGTCTGTTTCTTTGAAAACCAAGATATCAACTTGTTTCCAAGAAATTGACACGTTCCAGAGGTTGACTTTCTGTCCAGTTTGCATCCTGCATAATCTGAATCAGAATAGCCTGTAAGCTCAAAATTATCATCTTGTGGATACCAGAGGCCAATGTTAGCTGTTCCTTTGAGATATCTAAGTATCTTTTTGGCAGCTTCCATGTGTGATTCTTTAGGATTGGCTTGATATCTGGCGCAAACTCCAACTGCATATGTGATATCTGGACGGCTTGCTGTAAGGTATAGCAGAGAGCCAATAATTCCTCTATATTGTGTAATGTTTGCTGGTTTTCCTTCTGGGTCTGGATCTATCTTTCCATTTGATTGCATTGAAATTTTAACTTCTCTGCTGTCTTTCATTCCAAATTTGACTAGCAGATCGTTGATGTACTTTGCTTGATTAACAAAGATACCATCTGGTTTGTTTTACCTGCAGACCTAAAAAGAAATTCATCTCACCCATCATGGACATTTGATATTTGTTCTTCATTAGTTCTCCAAATTTGTCACATAGATAGGGAGATTGTGATCCAAAGATTATGTCATCAACATATATCTGGACCAACAGAATGTGTTCTTTGACTTTGATGACAAACAGTATCTTGTCAACAGAACCTCTTCTGAAGCCTGATTCCAGTAGGAATGTTGATAATGTTTCATACCACGCTCTGGGTGCCTGTTTCAATCCATAGACAGCTTTGGCTAGTCTATATACTCTCTGGTCAGGATTTTCTTCTTCAAATCCAGGTGGTTGCTCAACATACACTTCTTCTTCGAGTATGCCATTAAGGAATGCACTTTTAACATCCATTTGGTATACTTTGAATCTCTTGTATGCAGCATATGCCAGAAATAGTCTGATTGCTTCCAATCTGGCCACAGGTGCAAAGGTTTCATCGAAATCGATACCCTCCTGTTGATTGTATCCCTTTGCAACATGTCTAGCCTTATTTCTGACTACTTCTCCATTCTCATCTCGTTTGTTTTTAAATACCCATTTTACACCTATCACTCCTTGATGTTTTGGTCTGTCAACCATATACCAGACTTGGTTTCTTTTGAATTCATTGAGTTCTTCTTGCATAGCTATGACCCAGTCTGCATCTCTAAGTGCTTCATAGGTGTCAGAGGGTTCAACACGTGATAGATAACAACTGAGAAGTGCACTTTCTCCATGCATTCTTCTAGTTCTTACTCTATCTGTTGGGTTCCCAACAATCTGTTCAGAAGGATGATTTTCTTGAATCCATTTCCTTCTGCTAGATATCTCCTCTTCTGTTATCTCATGTTCTGGTTCACTTGTTGGGTCCTCAAATTCTGGATGAGAAGTTTGAAATGGATTTTCATCTTCTGGTTCTTCTTGATCATTATTCCAACCATTTGTATTGCTTGATTCTTCTGGTTGATCTGGTTCTGGTTCATTAAGATTATTTTCACCTTCTGGCTGACTGCTCTCTGGTATAATCTGTTCTGTTCCCCCTTGCTGTGAGCTTGCTGCTTCAGCATTGTTTGGAACATCAACTTCATATTCTTCTGATGTATTCCAGATTAGAATATCTTCTAACAGAATCCCCTTTTCTTTCTGATTCTTGTTCTGGATTGCTTTCTGGTTTATGTTCTGGTCATGTGTTTGATCAATGTCTAGCTCTCTGTCACTAATACCAGATTCATCAAAAACAATATGAGGTGTTACTTCCACAATATGAGTCCTCTTGTTAAAAACTCTATAAGCTTTGCTAACATCAGAATACCCTAAGAATATTCCTGGATCAGCTTTGCTATCAAAAGTTTTCAACTGAGATTTCCCATTATTGTGTATGTAACACAGACAGCCAAAAGAACGAAAGTAATGAATCCTGGGTTTTCTGTTGTTCCATATCTCGTAGGGTGTCTTCCCATGTCTGATGGTAACAACTGATCTGTTCTGGGTGTAGCACGCTGTATAGATGGCTTCTGCCCAAAATTTCTTTGGCAGTCTGGTTGCATTGAGCATAGTACGAGCTGCTTCTTTTAATGATCTGTTTCTTCTCTCAACTACTCCATTCTGTTGAGGAGTTCTTGCAGCAGATGTCTGGTGAGTGATACCCATCTGGTTGCAGTATTCTTCAACCTTCTGGTTTAGGAATTCTGTTCCACGATCTGTTCTGATAGTGGTAACAGAAACTTCCTTTTTCTTGGTAATCTTGTTGAGAAAATTTGGTAACTTCTCCAGAGTTTCTTTCTTCTTATGCAAGAATATTACCCAAGTAAATCTTGAATAATCATCAATGATGACTAGAGTATATTTCCTACCATTTATGCTTAATGGTTTGACTGGACCAAATAAGTCTAAATGTAGTAGTTCTAGTATTCTGGTTGAGCTCTGGGCAGATTTGCTTGAAAAAGATGATCTGATCTGCTTTCCAGCTTGACAAGCTTCACAGATGTGGCTTTTGTCATAGACTTGTTCTGGCAATCCTTCGACTAGTTTCTCTCGTGCAATCTTATTGATTGTTTTGAAGTTGAGATGGCTTAATCTTTTATGCCATAGCCAGCTAGTTTCTGACACTGTCTTTGTGACCAGACAGGTTTCTATCTGGTTGTTCCATTGCACAATATATAATCTGTCCTGCAATATTCCGGTAAGGAGTATCTCATCTCCTTCCTTGTTCTTCACCAGACAGTTGTTAGTGTCAAAAGTAATTTGATTACCATTTGTACAGAACTGACTTACAGAGAACAGATTGTGGCTGAGACTTTCAACATATGAGACATTTGAAATGGTGGTCTTGCCTACTTTTATGTTTCCATATCCTCTGGTATATCCTTTTGAATTACATCCAAAAGTGACATGAGGTCCTGGTTTCTCTATGTAGTCTGATAGTAGGTTCTTGTCACATGTCATGTGTTTTGAACAGCCACTATCAATTATCCAGATTGATCCTTTTGCAATCTTACTTCTTCTTGCAGCCTTCTGGTCCTGCAATTAGATAGATTTAGCTACCCTTTATTGTCTGGGTGCTTGGTTATTAGAAAAGATCCCTTTTTGAATCCAGAATAACTTTAAATTGGGAATAGTAAAATAGCTAGTGATGATATTCCCATTTTCATCAACAGAGGACTTTGATTGAAGAACAGAAGGATAATATCTCTCTGTTCCTTTGCTTTCTGTTTTCTTCTGTGAAGTCCTGTTGACATTATTTCTGGTCTGTTGTTTGGATTCAGTGTAGTAGCCAGGATGTCCTTTTGTTTGATGATATTGTCTGTTACCAGATTGTTTAACCATCATCTTCTGGGGAAGATCCTTCTTATTTTTCAAGTTTATCACTTGATCTGGTACCTGTTTCCTTTCTGGTACGAATTTTATTGGACCAGCTGCTTCTTCTGAGTGACCTGGATATCCTAATCCAGCAGAGCCTTTCTGTTGTATGTTGATAAGCAACTTGGCACGTTCATCACTCCTGTAGATCATATCTCTACCTTTCTTAATCTTTTCTTCAGCAATGTTGTTCCTATTTATAAGATCTTTGACTTTTGAGTTCAAGGAATGAATCTCACTGTCTTTGGTCTTGATTTGTTCTTCCAGAACATTGATGTTAGCAACAAATTTAGTGTTTGCTTTACTCAATATCTCTTCAGTTTTCTTCAATCTGTCATTTTCTTCAACAACTTCTCTGAAAAGTCTCTTGATACTTGAGTAGCTCTTGAACATTTCATTAACTTCATCCCATGAATATTCATCTTGATCTTCTATTTCCTGATCCAGGTCGATATCATTTGATGAGTTAGAGTTGCAAGAGTTTACCTCTACATCATCTAGACCGTTGTCTAGTCCTGCAAAGCATTCATCCCAGTCTTCTTCTTCTTTAGCAAAGAACGCTTCATCATCTTCTGTTGAACTATCAGATAGATGACTTGAGCTGGAATCATCTTCTTCTTTTTCTTCTGCTATCATAGCTTTACGTTGAGCTTTTAGCTTTCTGTCCCTTTTAGCTCGTAGTTCTTCTCTCTGACTTTTGGATAGGTCAGGACAGTCTGTCTTGAAGTGACCTGTTCTTCCACAGCCATAGCAGGTATAGTCAGTAGTATTAGTGATTTTACCATTACCTCTACTTTCTGTTTTGTCATCAGATCGTTCTGCTTCTTTATTCTTCTGGTATCTACTTTTGTTATCTTTGTAGAACCTTCGATACTTTCTTGATCTGACCTCCATCTTGTCCATTCTCTTAGCAATCAGTGAGAATTCTTTCAGTAACTTATCATATCCTCCTTCTTCAGATGCAGTAGATGATGTTGATTCATCTGTTTTGCACTTCGCTTTGAAGGCAATCTCTTTCTCCTTCTTAGTGCTAGTTTCATTCTTCTTGCTGGAGGAGTGATCTGGTCCATGTATCCTTCTGATATCACATTCATGGACAGCCAGATGATCAAATAGTGCTTCTACAGACAGATCATTGAAATCAGCACGTAGAGGTTGCATAGCTGAATAGATTTCCCAGCTTGGTGGTAAAGCTCTAAGAATCTTGAGATTCTTTTCTCTCTGTGTGTACTTATCCTTTTTGAAGGCAGACACTTCAAGTAATACTTCAGTGAACCTGTTCTTCATTTGTTCAATAGTTTCTCCAGGCTTCATTTTGAATTCATCGAACTTATTACATGCTAGGGATAACTTGTTCTCGATCATAGCTTCAGATCCTAAGCTGAGATCTCTTAGTGCTTCCCACATTTCTTTGGCTGTATCAAGATCTTGGATCTTGGCCAGGTGAACACCTTTCACAGTACTGGAGATAACTCCTTTTGCGAAATCATCAAGATTTGCTTCTCTTCTTTCTTCAGAAGTATACTTTCTGGGGTCTTTCAGTACAGTTTCCTTCACTGCTCCTGTCTCAGTGATACGAGTGGTTTCTTCTGTAATAGCCAAAGGTCCTTCTTCTATCACCTTCCACATCAGGCAGTGATGAGCTTTGAGACACATCTTGATTCTGAAGCTCCATTCTCTGTAACCTTTGATGGAGAATTCTTCGCATGCCCTGATAACAGATTATTCCATAACAGATAATATGCAGATGATGAAAAGATTTTCTAGATCTATTCAAGTTGACCACGCAGGTATTAACCTTGTGAAAACAAAACAATGGTCGTATGAACCACTGCTCTGATACCACTTGTTGGTCCCGAAAGAGCAAGGTTTGGTGTATGGGGGGGG
>JAPKLX010003444.1:0-11114 GCA_026898415.1 Leonotis leonurus
CCCCCCCCCCATACACCAAACCTTGCTCTTTCGGGACCAACAGATACTTAGCAAAACAGAATGAACTCTAAGTGTGTTTCGAGAGAACATCATCAAGACTTAAAAATTGTGGGGTTCCCAACAATTTCCTCCTTTTTGATGATGTTGAAACCACACTTTACAAATTAACCCTAAATAAAGCATTTAAGTATGATCTAGTTTTAAATAACCAGAAGGGTTAACGGATTGTTATTAAATCTTTATAACAATCAAAAAGCATTAAAGTTGGTTCTGGACAATGAGACTTTGTCTTCAGAAAACCCACATATATATATATATAAGTTGAGAACAAGTGGATTACAAGGATAAATCAAAAGGCATAGCAGACATACATGAGATGGATAAGAAATATAAGAAATTTAAGAAAACCATCTGGCACCTCCTCCTTTCTTCATTTTCTCTCGCTGAGCGTCAGAGAGGAGTTGTATGCTTTCGTATATTCCATCTCTCACCCTGGCATAGTTTGGATCATGGTTATTGATCTTGTAACCTTTTATCTTAGCCAGCTGGTTGATGTAATTGAAGATGTATGTCTTATCCGGTATGTCGCTCCTTGGAATCTTTGGATATGCCATATACTCCTTTGCAGGTGCCTTCATTTGAATTTTAGCATTCGTGGCAGCCAATCTGATCCTCTGTGTCATTTCTTTGTCTCAAAAATTGACCATGTATCTGTTGAAATCTTCATCTGGTGTGGACTCTGAGTAGATAGGTTCTTTTAGAAAGTACCTATTCATTATAAATCCTTGCTTGACTAGCTCCTAGTCATTCTGGTCATCCTTTGGTACCCAAATGTCCTTGGGTGTCTTTTTCTTGAGAGAGAGATTACATGCAGTGAAGACTTTCTTCTTCTTTTTCTTGGATTGTGTGGTGGAATGTGATAACTGTTGCTGAGAACGTTCTGATGAGGGCGGTGAGGAGAAGGTCGTTTGGTAAGATTTTTCTTTTGCTTCCTGTGCAGCTAGCTTCTTCTCACGTTATGCCTGATCTTTATAGAATTGTGCCCGGAAGATTGGTTCACAAGCTTGCTCTCTGCTCACTCCAAACAGCAGCAACTCTGCTATCTGGTCTCCTTCATCGATAGGCTTTTTGCTTTTGTCACGAGCAACAACTTGTTGTTGTTGTTGACTTTGTTCTGGCTCAATTGTGGGATCCGCCCTTGGTGGGGTTGTGGGCCTCTCCCTTGTCTATTGAGCTAGTCCAGGTTGAGCACCAGCTTCTGCTCTTTGGCCTGGTTGTTCTGGTTCTGTCACATCCTTGTCAGAACCCTTGCCAACTCCTTTTTCCTTCCTTGTCAGCCTTAGATTTTCCCCCCTTTTCGACATCATCAAAGACTGTCTTGATGAGTGTACGAAGGAAGTCTAACTTTGCCTTCATGGCCTCCATCTTCTCCTCTGCATCCATTTTAAAACCTAGCAGCATGTTTACTGTCTGATCTGTGGCATCGAGCTTCCTCTCGAGTCTGTTGTTCATTGTATAGACAATAGCATCGTAGGTTTGCTGGTGATCTTCCATCTTACTTAGTGTGGTGTTCTGGTTCTCATACTCTATCGGGTTGGGGTAGAGTAAGGCATCTAGTACACTGACTTGATTGGCCATCATGAGTTCCACATGTTAGGGTTTGTATACCTCAAAGCATGCTTTATGCTTGGATGATGTATCAAACCTATTTTCAATTGCACTTTAATGAGAATAAATGTTTCTATCATTGGTTTGACATATATATTATATATATATTGAATAGCAAACAAGTCAATTTATTACTATTGTAGACTGTGTGGTGGATCGATGAAAGCGGAAGGTAACACAGTCGGCTCCTTTGTAATATAAAGTCACAGTCTAGACAGACTTGGACAGTCTAGTCGATAATGGCTGCGATATCACTTCGATGCGGCTGACCTTAGCTCGCAGAATGATGTCGGTATGTATAAGCGGATACACATGCTTTGCGTATACATATTGAGAGGTTTCACAGTGAGATAAGTTCTAACGTGCTGATACTTAGAACGAGGTCTCGGAAATTAATTCATTTCTTAATCTGTGAGATGACATTAGTATAGGCGGTTGATTATACTCTGCTTTGATTCATCAATGCTTGCTAGTTTTTCGTAACTCTAAATAGTGATGTTTTGGGTAGTAGTAGTCAGCTTAGCCAGAATTACTCAATTGTCAGGCGTACAGAATCTCATCTCGGTGACACGAGTTGATTAAATCCGCGTGAGGAGTTCAGAAAAGTTTATTACATAAGAAACTCGGTCGGTTGGGAATTATTCCATATGTAATATTAAAGGTCTGAACCGGATCACTCACAAATAAATATATTAATTAATTGTGAGTTGTCAGCAAACTCAATTAATTAATGGATTTAGAAAATCTTAAACGCGAAGAAATAATTAATGACAAAAGGGTTACGTCCGTAATTCGAATGAATCAAGATGAGTTCAATATTTCTCCTATAGTGGAGTCGATAAATATTGATAATAGAAATGCTCTTTATAACATTTACATGGAGTAATTAATTCGGGGATAATTTAATTTAAATTAATTAATTCAAGTCTAAAGGTTGAGCCAGCCAATTAATTAAATTCAATTGGGCCCAAAAGGAGACTTGTAAATTAATTTAATCTAATTATGGATTTTTCCAAGCTCGTATTAATTTTAAATATAATTCAAATTTGAATTTGAATTATTGTTGTAACTACAAGATAGAAAGAGGGGATATAGTTGCTATTATTTGGGATCTAATTCATTCTCCTTGGAAACCCTATCCTAGCCCACTACATCTATTAAATAGAGAATAATAAGAACCACTTTCTCACTCCTAAGAAAAACCGACGTTCCCATCATTAAGAGATTTAATTCTCTTAATTTCGAAAATTTCATAGTATTCTACGCTGTGTATTTTCAGTCTTCTTTTCTCTTGACTTCTAGATAGATTCACCCACACGATATTTTAGAAGATAGAAGGGTAATAGGATAGAAGTTCCTAAGGTTGGCCTTGGTGGAGATCAAGATTGTAGATCCAAACGGCGTGGATTGCGGATCGTTGCTAGCGATTCAAATCGCTTCTCCACAAGCGGAGGACTAGCATAGGAGAAGGTATAATTTACTTTATCCGCATTATATTCTCTTATGTGATGTTAAGAATTAATTGTTTATGTAATTAATTAATCTATGGATCCTGAGGTTAAGTGAGCCCCTCATACGGGTTCCATCAGTTGGTATCAGAGGGGTCATAGAATTTAATTAATTATATAAATTGAATTTAATTCTTATTGTTGGTCCCGAAAGAGCAAGGTTTGGTGTATGGGGGGGGGGGGAATACACCAAATACAAACTTTTTAGTTTTCTTGACTAATTACTTAGAGAGATTTAAGCTTTCTGAAAAACAGATCACTGTTTGTGACACACCAGATCGATCTCGTTCTGTCCAGGCAGAATCTCTCGTGTGAATAACACTGGGCAGAAATCAAGAGTGATCTTTTTCTCTAGCAAAGCGTTATGTGCAGAAATATGGTGGACTTAGTTGGTGCTCTTTGTTTAGAAAACCTTTTGAAATCTTATTAAGAGATTTAGCAGATCGATTAAAAATGCAGTTTGAATGAGTGTGCAGACTAGTGAATAAAACAACTACATTTTAAAATATAGAAAGTAAATAACACAGCTATTTACGTGGTTCGGGAAACCCCCTACATCCACGGTTCAATCCAAACTGGATTAGATAACCACTACTAGGATACTCTTCTTATTTATACTCGCTGAGAACGAGCCACAAGTTTCAAGAACAATTTGTTTTGAAACTTATGCACGAATAAGAGTCGTGTCCCTTTACAACTTACAGAAAACTATTGTAACTGGATCACTTCACGTCAATCCACTAGAAAGCTACGAGCTAGCAAAGATCTCCTTCCTTCTTCTCGATAAGACAGACTTAAATCGAGTTGGTGTGATTTCGATCATGAACGGCTTAGAACATGATCTGGTGAATTGAAACCTTCTCGTATGAATGCTTGTAGAGTGAGATGATTTCTGAGGAGAGTAATAGCTAGTTGATCGTCGATGATAGTCTTGTATATTCTCCAGTCTTTGTTCCAAGCTTTTATAGGTGTAGAATTTGAAATTCTAACCGTTAGGCTTGATTGGTATGAAGTGAGAGTGATTTACCAATCAAGAGTAGTGAATCCGTAAATTATCTCCTCTTGCCTTTGGAAAGGTTGACTGAATCTTCAATAAAAATGGAAAGCATATCGTTGACAAGTACTACTTTCCTTCTTCGCGTGTTGATTGATTCTCCTTCCATCTTTGATAGCACGAAATAATGTGGCAATGACTATGGGACTCTTCATCAGTTAAAATGGAAAAACAGGTTTTTCCCTTTTAAATGAAAGTTGATCTGATATCATCTGGATCAGCTCTGAGCATCGATCTGGTCACACCAGATTGATATCGTTCTGGTCAGTGGTCGATCTGGTCCTTCAGAAGGTATGCTCCAAAGCATGATAGACTCTTCTGAGTGTTCTGGTAATAGCTAATTGAGTTACCATTCTGATGAGTCTTCTGTTTGCTTTAATCTGTTGTCGATCTGGTCCAAGAACTAATGAAAATTGAATGACTTCTATAAGATTAAATCATTTACATGTTAAGTCATTTTTCTAACCTGGACTCAGATCTGTTCTCTATCAGATACACTTTATATTGTAGTGTTTTGGTACATGTAGAACAGATTGAGATATAACAAAACAGAATAGAGTCTAAGTGTGTTTTTGATCGTAATTTGATATTAAGGATGCTAGATTTAATTTTCTGCAATATATCCTGTTATTACGTGGCATATATGATTTAATCCGCTTATTTTTTGTTTCTTCGTATTTCTTTGCCCGGTTTGAGGCTTTAATGTAATCATACGGGGGTTGACTGTGTTAGATTAGGTAGATTACAATATTTCCATGTAAATTTCATATTTATTATGTAATTTGAGTGGGAGATAAATTTGCACGAAAAACGAGGCAGAGAAACGAAGGTCGGAATTGGACCGTGGCGCGAGCCTTGGGCCCCCCACGGCGCAAGCCCTGGCGTGAGCGGCACAGGGGCCGGCGCAAGCACTGGCGCACCCAGCACAGGAGTCGGCGCAGGCCAGCGCGCGCTGACGCAGGCGGCACAGCGCCTGGCGCGGCGCAGGCGGCACAGCGCCCGGCACAGGCCAGCGGGCCAACGGGCGCTGACCACTCGGCAGCCCCTCGGGACGTCTCGGCAGCTCTGGCTGCGAGCGAGACAGGCCCCGGGCTAGCCCGTCCCGACTCTAGATTGTGAATTTTCAATTTTTGGGATTTTATTCCGGTTTAAATTTAAAATTCGAATTGGAGAAGAAAGAGGATTTTAAGGAATTTGTTTCCTCAGATTGAGGGATTTATTTCCCGTATTTGAGGAATTAGTTTTCTTAGTCTATGGAGTTTGTTTTCTTTAATTTGAAGAATTAATTTCAAATTCGAATGAGATTTGATTTCCTACATCGTAGGAATTAATTTCAAGATTCGATGGAAATTTGGTTTCTTCAAATGATAAAGAATTAATTTTAAAAAATTTCTTTAATTTGAAAAATTAATTTCAAATTCGAATGAGATTCGATTTCCTATTTTTTTTAGAAATTAATTTTAAGATTCGATGGAAATTTGATTTCTTCAACAATAAAGAAATAATTCTCGAGATCTGAGGGTCACTTGATTTCCTTAATTTTAGAAATTAATTTCCAAGATTCGGAAGTGATTTGATTACCTATATTATATGAATTAATTTCCGGTATACGATGGAAATTTGATTTTTCTAAATCTTAGGAATTAGTTTCCAGTATCCAGTGGCATCTACAAGACAAAAGAAGATGGAAGATTCAAATTTAAATTCCTTAGTTTTAGGAATTGCTTATTTTATCCTGTTTTGGATAATTGATGTAATTCTTTGCCTCATTACGTGCTTAATTGTTTTAATTTGGCTTTTATTTGCTCTTTATTATGTGGAACTTGTCTAAATTGATATGCCGATTTATTGGAGATCTTATCTGGATTTTGGACATGTTATAATATGTTATTATCCATGTGAAAAACCTTTTCAAAATCAAAAAATGATTAAACGATGGTTGTAATTGCATTTTAACTTGCTAAGATTACATATGGTCTCCATGAGACGGTCTTTTCGTGAAGTAACTTGTCTTGATTACAAGCGGGATCACATTTTACCAGTTCACGTGATAAGACTTCTCTATAGATGGCTGTAAGAATTTAATTGGTGGCAATATGACCCTTCCGTCGTGGGCTTATTAAAGTCAATTAATTTCTTTGGTGTCAGGCTCATGGTAATAGCTTAGGTGTAATTTGACAATTATAGCAGCACTGCGCGGTCTCTGACTGTTGAGTTGCATGACCAGTAAAAACGTTTTGAAATTGATTGTGTAATCGATCACACTGCGTGGCTTGCATGATTGGTTTTAAACAGTATGTTCAATGCGTGATCCTTTTTTTAAGGTTTTTGATTACTTGCATTTGAGCATGTTATTTATGATACTTTTTTGGATTTATTCTCAATTATGTTCTTTAAGCATGACTTGCAACTCACTTACCCCGTTAATTAGTTGTGAGTTGTCAGCAAACTCAATTAATTAATGGATTTATAAAATCTTAAACGCGAGGAAATAATTAATGACAAAAGGGTTACGTCCGTAATTCGCATGAATCAAGATGAATTCAATATTTATCCTATAGTGGAGAGATAAATATTTATAATAGAACTGCTATTTATGGCATTTACATGGAGTAATTAATTGGGGGACAATTTAATTTAAATTAATTTTTAAGTCTAAAGGTTGGGCCAGCCAATTAATTAAATTCAATTGGGCCCAAAAGGAGACTTGTAAATTAATTTAATCTAATTATGGATTTTTCCAAGCCCATATTAATTTTAAATATAATTCAAATTTGAATTTGAATTATTGTTGTAACTACAAGATATAAAGAGGGGATATAGTTGCTATTATTTAGGATCTAATTCATTCTCCTTGGAAACCCTATCCTAGCCCACTACATCTATAAAATAGAGAATAAGAAGCGCCACTTTCTCACTCCTAAGAGAAACCAGCGTTCCCATCATTAAGAGATTTAATTCTCTTAATTTCGAAATTTTCATAGTATTCTACGTTGTGTATTTTCAGTCTTCTTTTCTCTTGACTTCTAGATAGATTCACCCACACGATATTCTAGAAGATAGAAGGGTAATAAGATAGAAGTTCCTAAGGTTGGCCTTGGTGGAGATCAAGATTGTAGATCCAAATGGCGTGGATTGCGGATCGTTGCTAGCGATTCAAATCGCTTCTCCACAAGCGGAGGACTAGCATAGGAGAAGGTATAATTTACTTTTTGCACATTATATTCTCTTATGTGATGTTAAGAATTAATTGTTTATTTAATTAATTAATCTATGGATCATGCGGTTAAGTGAGCCCCTCATACGGGTTCCATCACCACAAACTTCTCTTTCTCAAAGGCAGCAAGTTTGGCGTGGACATCAAGTGCAGTGGCCTCCTTCACTTCAATAGTAATTGCCACAACTTGGCTCTTTACAGTTGTATCAATTGTTTCGTTCTGTTTATCCATCATGTCAGTGACTAGAGTTTGGATTGTCTGTGTTTTCTTTTCCATTGCCTTTAGTCGTAGATCAAGCTTCTCCCTCGTTGTTTCTGCAGCTACTCTATCGCCGTCCATCTTCTTGTTGAGTTCTTTGTCCTGATGTCTCAATTTGCGACGTAAATCCAGAGCCATGTCATTGACATAGTCTTTCTGGTGTTCATTAAAATCAGTAAGGATCTGTGTTGCTCTCTCTTGTAGGGCATTGCAGGTAGCATTCATGTGATCTTCAACTCGGAGTGTGATCAAGTTGTCGATCTGGTAGTTATTGAAGGATTTGGTCTCTCGTTCCAGAATCTCTTCAAGATTGTAGAATGTGACATTCTTCTTCAATTTTTGAGCTACTCCAGGAGTATAGAGCTCATTGGTGAGTTCTCCATCAATAGTTTGACCAGCTGGTTCTTCATCTACTGGATCTAGATGAATCACTGGGGTCTTCTTCTGCATTTTCTTGGGCTTTTCTGCCGCTTGAGTGGGTTGCTGTGTTGCTGCATCTTGCATTGCCAAAGGTTGATCTGGCTGGCTAGTGGCACCAAACATGGTGGGTTGCTCCCTCTGGCCCCTTCCTGGACCTCCCATGTCCACATCTTGATCAGCCTCATCGTCTGATCCCTTCACGCTTGAGTAAAAGTCCATTTTATCAACATAAAATGACTTGAGGTCAATTTTCAACAATCTGGCCTCATGTTTCATCGTTGCCAAAATGAGCTAGTGATATTTAGATCAAACTTCACTAACAGTGCTTGCTTGTAGTAAGCTCAGCAAAGTGGCTTCCTCCTTCTTCAGCTCTTCCATCGATCTGGTCTGGAGCAGAGCGTCGAAAATGTAGTACTCGCTGTCCTTGACCAGCAAGTAAAACTTAACTCTCTTGGTTGTTCCAAGACTCTCTGGAAGCATATGAATACCTGGAATGTTTTGAAGCACAGAGTGATCTGCTTCATTTTCCAGTAAGTTAATCACACCTTCTGCTTGTTTTTTCTTCTCTTCCTCCTCATCAACTGACTCATCTTCTTCCTGTTCTTCCTCACTGATCCTCTGCAATCTGTCAGGTGAGGGTGTTGTTGTTCTGGCTCTGGGTGATGAGTGTCTGTGTCCTGTTGAACTTCTTCGGTGGGTGGTGGAAAGTCATGTACTTTCCTCAATCTTAGCCTCTTCTACTTTGGCTGGTCAGATGTGGAAGTGTCGGTATCATTGAAACTTGCCCTCGTGGCAGGTGGTTTATGTGTAGTTTTCTCCTTCTGCATCTTTTCCCTTGGTGCCTTTTCCTTCTATTTATCTATTTCTCTGGTTGGTGGTATCCAGATTGTATTTGAACCACCCATTCCAAGCAGTGCAGCGTGGTGCTCTTCATCTGTAACCCTGTTAAACAAGGCTGGAGTGAGTCCCAAGGACATCTCTATTTGGTGCTGGTCCTTAGGAATGGTAAATCGGATATTGAATTTTGTGGCATCCTCCCAGACCTACTGCTTGAAGAACTTTTCTAGCATGAAGCTAATTTTGGTAAAATGCCTTAAGTTCCTTCTCACCTTCATAGAGACACCGTTCCCTCGGATGTCCTTGGTGTATTTCACAAGCTTGGCCTCCTTTGCCAATAGGTTAAACAGGATTTGGCTCCGGTTGACTTTGAGATTTAGGACAACAGCAGTGAGAATCCTGAACTTCTCTAGAGTGACTTGATCATAGGATCCACTATGGGTGAGAAAAATCCGTTGCACGAACTCAAATACCAGCTTGTAGCCTGGTTGGAGCAGGGATCTCTGGAACATTCTTCCCGTGTAAGACATGGGAATCACCATAACCATCTCCACCGCTTCCTGGAGTTGATCATGGGTGATTTCATCAAGAGTCATACCTTCATCCTTCAGACGGTATGCTTGATTGATCATGGCGAGGACGTTGTAGGTAGTTTTGCTCGTCCTATCTCCAATGGGCATCAGCACATTAGCCTCGTTGCCTTCCTTCTCATCTTGCCATGTCAAGTAGAATGTGACAGCCTGTTTCGCCAAGTACATATTGGGATGGGAAGTGACAATATTATGAAATCTTACAATAGAAAGAGATATTCCAGTGGATAACATATAATCATCAGTCATTTGAACAACATATATTACATTTCATAGATAATTATAGAGTATGAATAGCACATGAATGTATCTGTATAGCAGTTATCTAGACAAATAAATTATTCAAACAAATATCAATGTATACAACAAGATAGATTTCCAGAAAAAGAGCCCATAATAAATCTCCAATAGATATAGTTAATAAATGAAGAACTTCATAAACCTTTTCAGCGCTTAACCGTGGCGAAAATTTCTTCTAGTTTGCGAAAACCGTGGGTTTCAAAAACAGCAAACGGTTCAAGAGAAAGAAATTTCTGAATATCATCGACATGTTGTAAAAATAGAGAGGTTTGTGGTGCCATTTTCAATGAAGTTTTGAGAAAAACTTTTGCGAAAGAGAGAGTTCCGAAAATGCTTAAGTGCTTAAGAGAGAGTAGTGCTCAGTGCGATGAAAGTGTAAGGTGAACAGTTTAATGCACGTACTAACACATATATATAAGAAAACAATCAATGGCTCAGATTAAAGCGATAAGAATTTTAAGGTTGGATGAAAATCTCCCCTTTTAGGTTTTCCCACTTCAGCTTTCCATTTTGCCACCTTGTGTCGTGTTTGATGCACGCACTAGATCCTAGGGTTGTAGGATGGAGCGTGTAAATCTTCCTATCTACTGCAACTTTCCTTACACTTCTTTGTGCAGGAATTTCCTCGATCACAGTTTCCAAAGTTGTGCTAATCATCACAATTATGGAAGATTTAGCAAATCTATGTCAGAAAATATCTTTATAGACCATAGTTAGGGCGATAATTAGTGTCAGAGATGCTTCTAATTTCCAAGTTCCCCCTTGACAAAGTAAAATTATTAGAAAATTAATTTCCACGTGGCATGGCTATATCTTGTCATATTTTAACATGTGTTACCAACATCAATCTGGTATTGTTTGGTCAACATCGTTTGATTTTCGCTTCCATCTGATACTGTCCTATGCTAACACTTTGCATCTTCTAATTTTTCATTTTGCTTCCTATCAATCTGGTTATTTTGCATCATAATTTCAACAGTGATACAAAAATCTGGTTATTTTTGCTGGTGCATCTGTTTTCATCATTCTGCTACATGATCTGGTTTCGTCAATCTGGTATGGACTTGATTCTTTTATCTAGGTTTAGTAATCCTAGCTTTCCACATAGCATCTTGAGTCTTTCTTCTTGTAGAGCTTTTGTCAAGATATCAACACGTTGTACATCAGTGTGTATCTTCTCGATCTGAATGTGTTTCTTCTCCACATGGTCTCTATAATACCCCGTCTTTTTAAATTCCGAAATAAATGATATTCGAACGCG
>JAPKLX010002800.1:0-11972 GCA_026898415.1 Leonotis leonurus
TCTTTTTTTTTTTTTTATAAATATTCTTTTTTTTTTTTTTTGAACGATGTTGTTATTTATCTCGTGTTGAACAATCTGATGCTTATGAAGCACTACAAGATGCAGAATGAGTTATTGCTATGCAAGAAGAACTCAATGAGTTCAAATGAAACTAAGTCTGGTATCTAGTAGACAGACCAAGACACCAGGGAGTGATAGGTGTCAAATAAGCGTTCAAGAACAAACGAGATGAAAATGGTGAGGTTGTCAGAAACAAAGCCAGATTAGTTGCAAAAGGATACAATCAACAAGAAGGCATTGATTTCGATGAGACATTCACACCAGTTGCCAGATTGGAAGCAATCAGACTATTCCTAGCATATGCAGCATACAGGAGATTCAAGGTGTACCAAATGGATGTCGAAAGTGCATTTTTGAATGGTATACTTGAAAAGGAAGTGTATGTTGAACAACCACCTGGTTTTGAAGAAGGAAATCAAGACCAGAAGGTGTACAGATTAGACAAAGCTATCTATGGATTAAAACAAGCACCCAGAGCATGGTATGAAATACTATCATCGTTCTTACTGGAGTCATGATTCAATAGAGGTTCTGTTAACAAGACACTGTTCATAATCAAAGTCAAAAAATATATCCTTTTGGTCCAGATATATGTTGATGATATCATTTTTGGATCTCAATCTGCTTATCTATGTAACAAGTGTGCTGAACTAATAAAAAATAAATATCAAATATCCATGATGGGCGAGATGAATTTCTTTCTAAGTTTGCAGGTGAAGCAGTTAATCAAGCAAAATATATCATTGATTTGATCACCAAATTTGGAGTCAAAGATAGCAAACCTGTCAAGATTCCAATGCAGACCAATGGGAAGATAAATCTAGACCCAGAAGGGAAACCAACAAACATAACTCAGTATAGGGGTATCATTAGCTCTCTGTTATACTTAACTGCAAGTCGATCTGACATTACTTTTGCAGTTGGAGTATGTGCTAGATACCAGGCCAACCCCAAGGAGTCTCATATGGAAGCTGCCGAGAAGATACTTAGATATCTCAAAGGAACAACACACATTGGATTATGGTATCCATGTGAGGACAACTTCGAGTTAACAGACTATTCTGATTCAGATTATGCTGGATGCAAACTGGACAGAAAGTCTACATCTGGAACGTGCCAGTTTCTTGGGAACAAGTAGATTTCTTGGTTCTCAAAGAAATAAACATCTGTTGCTACATCAACAACAGAAGCATAATATATGGCTGCTGGAAGTTGTTGTGCACAGATACTTTGGTTGAAGCAGCAACTCAAGGACTATGAGATCGATGTCTAGGAGATACCTATATTTTGTGACAACTCAAGTGTCATTGCTATAACACAGAATCTAGTACTCCATACAAGATGCAAGCATGTGGATGTGAGATATCATTTTATTCGAGATCACGTTGAAAGGAAGCATGTCCAGATTGAGAAGATACATACTAATGTACAACGCGCTGATATTTTGATAAAAGCATTGCCAGAAGAAAGCTAGGATTGCTAAATTTAGATGAAAGAATCAGATCGACACTAGATCGATGAAGACAGATCATGTAACAAATTGATGGAAAACAGAACATTAGTTGCAATAGTTTGTGAAGAATAGATCACTGTATCATTGTTAAGATTATGAGAACCGGATTGTCAACCAGATTGATAATCAACAGGACGAGAACCAGAATCACTCACAAGAAATAGATGATGCAAGGTGGTAGCAGAAGACAGTACCATATGGGAGCAGAAATCATCTGATGTTAAGCAAACAATACCAGATTGTTATTGTTAACACTTGTCAGAATGTGATGAGATACATCCATGCCACGTGGAAATTAATTTCTCCAATAATGATTACTTAGTCAAGGGGGAATTAAGAAATTTGTGTCGTTTTTCTAACCTAATTACCGCCCTAACTATAGCCTATAAAGTTATCTTCTGACATGGATTTGTTAAATCTTTTATAATTGTGATGATTAATACATTTTAGGGAACTGTGATCGAGGAAATCATTACCATAAGGAGAATAAGGAAAGTTGCAGTGGTTAGGAAGATTTACACTCTCCATCCTACATCCCTAGGATCCAGCGTGATACGAACGAGGGACCCATTGGATATAAGATTCAAGAACCCCACGTATAGAGTTAGGCAACGGTCTCCCTAGATCGAGAATCCGGTTTGATCATCCCCAAGAGCGTAGAAACCTCGACCCGTTGGCTATATATGCAGCCAAGAACCTCGGTATGGGTTGAACGCCACAAGACCTTGCACAAGTGCCTTGATAAGTTCTTAAAATAAGTGACAAACTCTACAAAGATATTTCAACTCACAGAAGCAATGCCAATTTCGTTTATGTGTAAGTGTGTCCCATTACAAATGATTTCAAGCTTATTAATAGGCTGAAATATGACTCTTGACTCCCCCACACTTATAATTATACTAAAGACTCCTAAATAGACTTAAAAGAGCATAAATAACATGGGTGACTCTTGAGATTGTAACAGCCACTCATTTACAACTTATTCAATGCACTAAATAACATGTTTACTTTGGGTTGCTCCTAAAACACGAAAATCAACCTTTATTCTTCATATCGGGCCTTCAAAAATCTGATATATTATGAGCCCATTCTTCAAGTAAATGTCAGCCCACTTCAACTTGTACAAGGTTCACCATTTGGCCCAATATAGATTTGTCTTGGACATGGGCTCTTATTTTAGCTAGCAAAAGCATCATGGACTTCTTTATCTTCTTAGCTCTAGCCTTTGTAATTGACCCACTTCAAATAACCAATGGGTCCATCTTCATGTTATTGGACAGCTCGTTGGGCAGCTCCGATGCATCTCCATCATTCCCTTCTTCTTCTAGAGGATTCGTCCTCGAATCTAGATCACCAAAATAAGGAGACAAATCAGCAACATTGAAAGTAGCACTTACATTATCATTCACTTATGCGATCACTTGGAATGGTCCATCTCCCCTTGGCTGCAACTTGGACAAAGGAAATCTCTCCTTTCTCAAATGAAGCCATACCCAATCTCCCGGCTCAAAGATGACTTGTTTTCTGCCCTTGTTAGCTTGCTTGACATATTGTTGCGTTCTCTTTCAATGTTGAGCCTCACCTTCTCGTGCAACTTTTTCACCTATTCAGCCTTAGCTTTACCATCAAGACTTGCACGCTCTTCAATTGGTATCGGGATCAGATCTATCGGACTCAATGGATTGAAACCATAAACAACCTCAAAAGGAGAAAAGTTAGTAGCAGAATGAACACTTCGGTTATAACCAAATTCAGCAAATGGTAAGCGTTCTTCCCAACTTTTCAAGTTCTTTTGGATCAAAGTTCGAAGTAATTGAGACAAAGTTCTATTAACTACTTCAGTTTGCCCATCAGTTTGAGGATGACAAGCAATAGAAAAAAAAAGCTTAGTTCCCAATTTGTTCCACAACACACGCCAAAAATGACTCACAAACTTAGCATCTCGATCACTCACAATTGATCTTGGAACACCATGCCAACGAACAACTTCTTTGAAGAATAAATCAGCAATATGAGATGCATCATCACTCTTATGACATGGAATGAAGTGTGCCATTTTCGAAAATCTGTCAACCACCACAAAAATTGAATCTCTACCTTTCTTTGTTCTAGGCAAACCAAAAACAAAATCCATGGAAATATCCTCCCATGGTGTAGTAGGAATTGCTAAAGGTGTATGCAAGCCATGTGGATGAGATTTAGATTTCGATTGCATGCAAGTGACACATCTAGTACAAATTCTTTCCACATCAACATGCATTTTAGGCCAAAAGAAATGTTCGTGCAAAACTTCTAAAGTCTTATGGACTCCAAAATGACCCATTAAACCACCACCATGAGCTTCACGCACCAACAATTCACGCATAGAACACTTTGGAATGCACAACTTGTTTTCTCTAAATAAATAGCCCTCATGCTTATATAACTTGTCAAATGCAGTATGCTCACAAGTTAAGTTGATAGAAGCAAAATCAGAATCATTGGCATACATCCCCTTAATCATCTCAAAAACAAGAAGTTTAGAACTCAAAGTAGTGATCAAAACATACCTTCGAGACAACGCATCAGCCACTATGTTTTCCTTCCCCTTTTTGTACTTGATCACATATGTAAATGATTCAATGAATTCCACCCACTTAACATGTCTCTTGCTAAGCTTACCTTGACCTTTGAGGTATTTGAGAGATTCATGATCCATGTGAATTACGAACTCTCTAGGCCATAAGTAATGCTGCCACGTTTCCAATGCCCTCACCAAAGCATACAACTCCTTGTCGTAGGTCGGATAGTTCAATTGGGCTCCCTTCAACTTTTCGCTAAAGTAAGCGATTGGCTTTCCATCCTGCAGCAAAACAGCTCCTACACCTACTCCCGATGCATCACATTCAAGTTGAAACATTTTATCAAAGTTAGGCAAAGCAAGAATAGGTGCAGTAGTTAGTTTCTCTTTCAGGAGATTAAAAGCATGATCTTGTTTCTCCCCCCAATGAAAACCAACTTCTTTTTTCACAATTTCATTCAAAGGTGCAGCAATGGTGCTGAAATCTTTCACAAATCTCCTATAAAAACTAGCAAGACCATGAAAACTTCTTACATGTGCCACGTTTTGAGTAACGGGTCAATCTAAGATGGCTTTAACTTTCTCCTTCTCCATCTCAATTCCTTGAGCACTTACAACAAAACCAAGAAAAACAACTTTATCAATGCAAAAAGAACACTTCTTAAGATTAGCATACAATGACTCCTTTCTTAAAGTGTCTAAAACAGCACGTACATGCTCAAGATGTTCATCCACGTTTTTGCTATATATCAAGATATCATCAAAGTAGACAACCTCAAATTTTCCAATAAAACTTCTCAAAACATGGTGCATCAACCTCATGAATGTACTAGGTGCATTAGTTAAACCAAAAGGCATTACTAACCACTCATACAAACCAAATTTAGTTTTGAAAGTAGTTTTCCACTCATCTCCCTCAATAATTCGAATTTGGTGATACACACTCTTGAAATCAATCTTGCTAAACACAACAGCCCCATGTAATTCATCAAGCATGTCATCTAGCCTAGGAATAGGATATCGATACTTTACCGTGATTTTGTTGATTGCTCGACAGTCCGTGCACATTCTCCACGATCCATCTTTCTTGGACACAACAATCATCGGTACAGCACATGGACTCATGCTCTCACAAATTTTACCCTTCTTCAACAACTCTTTAACTTGTCTTTGGATCTCTTTCGTCTTCTCCGGATTAGCTCTATAAGCAGGTCGGTTGGGTAGGATAGGTCGAGGAACAAATTCTATTTGGTGCTCAATACCTCTTAAAGGAGGTAATCCACTTGGGTCTTCCTCGGGAAAGACGTCTTCAAAATTCTGCAAAAGAGACACAAAAGTACTATGCAAAGATTGGGTTAACTCGTTAGTGCTAAAGAATGACTCTTTGTACACCAAGACTAACATTCTCTTTTTTCCGACTATTGCACTCTTGATTTCTTTTGCTCTCACATAGTAATTCTATTTTCTCTCCCCTCGCTCTTTTCAATCGACTCTTTTTCACTCGACTTGACTCTTTTCAGTATCCACTAACATTAAACCACCACCATGATTTCTTTTCACTAGACTCTTTTTCAGTATCCTCACTTTTTTGACTCTCAACCTCACGAGCCCTCCTCATTTGAGTTAATTTCAGCTGGTCTTCTTGCACTTGTTGTGGTGTCAATGAAATAAGCATAATGGATTTGTTGTTGTGCTTGAAGGTGTAGTGATTGTGAAATCCATCCTAAAGCACCCTCCGGTCAAATTGCCACGGCCGCCCCAACATAATGTGACTTGCATGCATTGGAACCACATCACAAAGGACTTCATCTATATAGTTGCCAATGGAAAACGAAATTAGAACTTGTTTTGTCACGCGCATTTCTCCACATTCATTTAGCCATTGAAGCTTGTACGGACGTGGATGTTTCTCGGTTGTTAAGTTCAATTTCTCCACCATTTATGAACTTGCAACCTTAGTACAGCTCTCACCATCAATAATCAACAAGCAAAGTTTATCTTGGACCAAATATCTTGTGTTGGTCCCGAAAGAGCGAGGTTTGGTATGTGGGAGTGGGGGAATACACCAAAAGCAAACTTTTCAGTTTACTTGACTAATTTCTTAGAGAGCTTAAGATTTCTATAAGCAGATTGCTTAGTTGTGACAAACTAGATTGATCTTGTTCTATCCAGACAGAAACTCTCTGGTGAATAACACTGGGCAGAGATCAAGAGTAATCTTGTTCCCTAACAGAGCGTTGTGTGTGGAATATGGTGGACTTAGTCGGTGCTCTTGTTTAGAAAACCTTTGTAAATATTAATCGAATATTTAATAGATCGATTAAAATGCAATTTGAATGAGTGTGCTGGTTAGTGAATAAAACAACTGAAATTTAAAATACAGAAAGTAAATAACACAGTTGTTTTTACGTGGTTCGGGAAACCCCCTATTTCCACGGTCCAATCCAAACTAGATTAGATATCCACTACTAGGATACTCTTCTTATTTATACTCGCTGAGAACGAGCCACAAGTTTCAAGAACAATCTGTTTGAAACTTATTCACGAATGAGGGTCGTGTCCCTTTACAACTTACAAAAAACTACTGTAACTGGATCTCTTAACGTTAATCCACTAGAAAACTACTAGCTAGCGAAGATCTCCTTCTTCTTCTCGATAAGACAGACTTGAATCGAGTTGGTGTGATTTCGATCACGAACAACTTAGAGCACGATCTGGTGAGTAGAAATCTTCTCGAGTGAATGCTTTCAAAAGTGAGATGATTTCTGGGTAGAGTAACAACTTTTATAGGTGTAGAATTTGAAATTCTAACCATTGGGCTTGATTGGTTTGGAGTAAATGTGATTTTCCAATCAAGGATTGTGAATCCCTAAATTATCTACTCTTACCTTTGGAAAGGTTGACTGAATCTTCAATAAATATGAAAAGCAGATCGTTGATAGATACTACTTTCCTTCTTCATGTGTAGATTGATTCTCCTGCCATCTTGGTAAACTCAAATGATGTGGCAATGAGTTTGGGACTCTTCATCAGTTAATCTGATCAAACACGTGATTGTAAATTAACTGGTAGGTGATCTGATATCATCTGGTTCATCTTCAAACAACGATCTGGTCCTACCAGATTGATATCGATCTGGTCAGTAGTCAATCTTGGTCTTTCAAAAATATGCTCCAAAGCATGGTAGAATCTTCTGTGAATTTTTTGGAAGAACTGACCGAGTGAACATCAGACAGATCATCTGCTTGCTACAATGTGCTGTTGATCTGGTCCACGATCGAAAGAAAAACAGAATGACTTCTATGGGATAAGATCGTTTACATACCAAGTCCTTTTCTAATCTGGACAAAGATCGTGTTCTCTATCAGATTCACTTTATATTACAGTGATCTGGTACATTTAGAACATATTAAGATCTAGCAAGACATAATGAACTCTAAGTGTGTTTCGAGAGAACATCATCAAAACTAAAATATCGTGGGGTTCCCAACAATTTTCCCCTTTTTGATGATGTCGAAACCACACTTTACAATATAACCCTAAATAAAGCATTTAAGAGTGATCTGGTTTTAAACAACCAGACGGGTTAACAGATTGTTTTTAATCTTTATAACAATCAAATGTCAATAAATGATTCTGGACAATGAGACTTTGTCTTCAGAAAATCCACATGAATGTATATATATATATATATATCAGTTGTGTAAAGGTGGATTACATGGAGACGTCAAGAAGAAATAAGGTAGCAAGCAATAAACTAACAGATGGATTAAAACATAAGAAAATTATGAAAACCATCTGGCAGCTCCTCCTTTCTTCATCTTTTCTCGTTGGGCATCAGAGACGAGCTGTATACTTTCATAGATTCCATCTCTCACGCTGGCGTAGTTAGGGTCATGGTTGTCAATTTTGTAACCCTTGATCTTAGCCAGCTGATTGATGTAATTCAGTATGTACGTTTTGTCGGGTATGCTGCTCCCTGGAATCATAGGACATGCCATATACTCCTTTGCAGGTGCCTTTGAATTTTAGCATTTGTGGCACCCAGTCTGATTCTCTGTACTGTTGAAGTCTTCATCTGGTGTGGACTCTAAGTAGATTGGCTCTTTTAAGAAATGATGTTCATTATAAAGCCTTGTTTTACCAGCTCCCAATCCTTCTGGTCACCCTTTAGTACCCAAACATCCTTGGGAGTTTGCTTTTGCAGAGACAGGATCCATGCAGTGAAGGGCTTCTTCTTCTTCTTCTTTGACTGTGCTGTGGATTGTGATGACTGTTGTTGAGAACGTTCTGATGAGGGCGGTGAGGAGAAGGTCTAAAATATGTGTGGCTAAAATATATTAGTAACATTTATTTTTTGACATTAAATTATTTATTAAAATAAGCATGATGGATTTGTTGTTGTGCTTGAAGGTGTAGTGATTGTGAAATCCATCCTAAAGCACCCTCCGGTCAAATTGCCACGGCCGCCCCAACATAATGTGACTTGCATGCATTGGAACCACATCACAAAGGACTTCATCTATATAGTTGCCAATGGAAAACGAAATTAGAACTTGTTTTGTCACGCGCATTTCTCCACATTCATTTAGCCATTGAAGCTTGTACGGACGTGGATGTTTCTTGGTTGTTATGTTCAATTTCTCCACCATTTATGAACTTGCAACGTTAGTACAGCTCCCACATCAATAATCAACAGGAAAAGTTTATCTTGGACCAAACATCTTGTGTTGGTCCCGAAAGAGCGAGGTTTGGTATGTGGGGGTGGGGGAATACACCGAATGCAAACTTTTTAGTTTACTTGACTAATTTCTTAGAGAGCTTAAGATTTCTGTAGGCAGATTGCTTAGTTGTGACAAACCAGATCGATCTTGTTCTGTCCAGACAGAAACTCTCTGGTGAATAACACTGGGCAGAGATCAAGAGTAATCTTGTTCCCTAACAGAGCGTTGTGTGTGGAATATGGTGGACTTAGTAGGTGCTCTTGTTTAGAAAACCTTTGTAAATATTAATCGAATATTTAATAGATCGATTAAAAATGCAATTTGAATGAGAGTGCGTGTTAATGAATAAAACAACTGAAGTTGAGCAGAAAACTTGGTGTTTGCTTCACTCAAAATATTCACTGTCTCGTTCAACTTGTCATTCTCCTTAATAACTTCAGAGAATAACTTCTTTATTGTAGCTTTTGAACATCTCATTAATCTCTTCCCATGAGACTTCTAGTTCATCTTCATTTTCAAAATCAAATATAGGATTATTTAACAACATAGAAATATGAGAATTAACCTCGATCTGGTCGAGTCCGTTGTCAATTCCCATGTAGCATTCATCCCAATCATCTTCTGTGTCTAGTACATAGAACGCTTCATCATTTTCTAATGAACTATCAGACAGATGACTTGAGCTGCTTGAATCCTCTTCAGCCAGCATAGCTTTGCGTTGAGTTTTTAGCTTACGATCTCTTTTGGCTCTTAGCTCTTCTCTCTGACTCTCAGATAGATCAGGACAATCTGTCTTGAAGTGACCTGTTCTGCCACAACCATAACACGTATAATCAATAGAGTTAGATGTTTTACCATTACTCTTTGCTTCGCCTTTACTATTAGATCGATCTTGATCTCTGTTCTTCTGATATCTACTCTTGTTGTCTTTGTAGAATCTGCGATACTTTCTCGATCTAACCTCCATCTTGTCATTTCTCTTGGCAATCATGGCGAACTCTTTGAGCAACTTGTCATAGCCTCCTTTTTCTGATGCAGCAGGTGCTACTGGTTTATCTGCTACGCACTTCGCTTTGAAGGCTCTCTCTTTCTCCTTTTTAGAACTGCTTTCGTTCTTCTTGCTTAATGTTTGATTTGATCCATGAATTCTTCTAATATCACATTCATGTACAACCGATGGTCAAATAGTGCTTCAACAGACAGATCGTTGAAATCAGCACGTAGTGGTTGCATTGTAGAATATATCTCCCAACTTGGTGGCAATGCTTTGAGTATCTTGAGATTCTTCTATCGTTGAGTGTACCTGTTCTTGTTGAATGCAGAAACTTCAAGTAACACTTCTATGAATCTGTTCTTCATTTGTTCGATGGTTTCTCTAGGCTTCATCTTGAACTCATCAAACTTATTGCATGCGAGGGACAACTTATTCTAGATCATAGCCTCATAACATAAGCTGAGTTCTCGCAGTGCCTCCAACATCTCTTTGGCTGTATCCAGATCTTGGATTTTGGCCAGATGGACTCTTTTGACTATGCTGGAAATTACTCCTTTGGTAAAGTCATCCAGATTTGCTTCTCGTCGTTCTTCTAAGGTATATTGTCTGGGATCTTTAAGTACATTCTCTTCGACTACGCCAATTTCTGTGACACGAGACTTTTCATAGATAGCTAATGGTCCTTCTTCTATTACTTTCCACATCAGACAATGATGAGCTTTTAGACACATCTTGATTCTGAAACTCCATTCTCTGTATCCTTGGATGGAGAATTCTTCATAAGCTCTAATAATAGAAGATTCCATGATAGAAGATAATATGCACGTGAATGAAAAGGTTTTGCTAGATCTATTCAAGTTGACCACGCAGGTCAACCCTGTGAAATAGAAATAATGGTCCTATAAACCACTGCTCTGATACCACTTGTTGGTCCCGAAAGAGTAAGGTTTGGTGTATGGGGGGAGGGTGGGGGAATACACCAAATGCAAACTTTTCAGTTTACTTGACTAATTACCTAGAGAGATTTAAGCTTTCTCGAATGGAGATTGCTTAAGTGTGACAAACCAGATCGATACACAGTCTGTCCAGATTGACTCTCTCTCGTGATAAACACTTAGTAGCTAACAAGAGTGATTTTATTGTCCAACAGAGCGTTGTGTGCGGAAATATGGTGGACTTAGTGTGTGCTCTTTATTAGAAAACCTTTGAAAATCTTAACCAAGTCGCTTAACAGATTGATTAAGAATCTAGTTTGAATGAACGTGCTGGTTAGTGAATAAACAACTGAAATTAAATATGCAAAATATAAATAACACAATTGTTTTACGTGGTTCGGGAAACCCCCTACATGCACGGTCCAATTCAAACTGGATTAGATATCCACTACTACGATACTCATTCTTTATACTCGCTAAGAACGAGCCACAAGTTTCAAACACAATCTGGTTTAAACTTATGCACAAATAAGGGTCGTGTCCCTTTACAACTTACAGTATACAACTCCAACAAGATATATTCACGTTAATCCACTAGAAAACTACTAGCTAGCGCTATCTTCCATCTTCTTCTCGATAAGACAGACTTGAATCGAGTGTTGTGATTACGATCACGAACGGCTTAGAACACGATTTGGTATGTAGAAATCTTCTCAAATGAACACTTCGTAAGGTGAGTTGATTTATGAGCAGAGTAACAACTTCATAATGATCTTGAAGTATCCTTCCTCTTCCAGTCTTGGTTCCAAGCTTTTATAGGTGTAGAATTTAAAATTCTAATCGTTGGTCTTGATTGGTTGGAAGTAAATGTTGATTACCTATCAAGAGATCCTTTATTTATCTCTTCTTGCCTTGTGATAGGTTGATCAAATCTTCGAAATATAGAAAGCAGATCGTTGACAGATGCTTCTTTCCTACATCGCATAGTGATTGATTCTCCTTCCAAATTTGATCTCCAATAGATAAACTTTCCATCTTCGTTAGATCTGCTGATGTGGAAAGGTGATTTGTATTCACTTAAGTACATCTAGACATATAATCTAATGTCAGATGACTGGGTTGATCTGGTACAGGCTGTCTGATACGGCCAACAATATGCGGAAGCAAGAATCGAACACACGTCAAC
>JAPKLX010002930.1:0-11776 GCA_026898415.1 Leonotis leonurus
ACCATTTCAATTTAACCTATATTGAGAATAATATTAAAAATTGCTACTTATTATTTATTTTTAATTAGCACTTTGGAACTCTCTACACACTTGATACAAAATAGGTCTAATGAAAAGACCGGGTCATTACATTTGGGTGTCTACGTGTCTTCATACATGTAGACTTATGTAGATCCTTATTCTGCTGCAAGAGGTTCCGTCAGTTTTTGTTTGGCGAAGGTGCCAATTATGTAAATTAACTATTTGTCTGAACTGAACTCAGTTATCGAATTATCTTTTGTTTCAATCAAAGCTTTCAAAGTTCCACTTCATCTTTATTTATCTATTCTATAGTCGCGCACCCAGACTTTGCCACAAGGGCGGAGGAAGGGGGCGTGACAGGATCTCTACCAAGTCTCCATCTCAGTGATCTATAAGGGACAGGTTCATTCTTCTAGGCTGGTCTGGTCAACCAGATCAGGTCAACTGCCAACGTGATATGGTCCAACCTTGCTCCAAAAGATGTTGCAAATATCTCGGTGAAATCTGCTTTTGACGAGATTGAGTGACCTTCATCAGGTGGTATGCTTGCTTCAGGTGAGTTGGTCTTCTTCGAATAAACAGAAGACTAACCTAACCAGATGACTCTTCTATAGGACAGAATACTTAAAGTATTTAATCATTTACATCTTAGTCATCAGCTAACTTGATCTAAAATAAAAGCAGGCTTGCTCTCTATCAGATTCACTCAATATCGTAGTGATATGTTACATGTTGAGCATGCTAAGTCTAGCAAGCAAAACTAAATTTTGTGAAGGGTTCCCAACAATTGCCATAAAACGTCGAAGGAAAAATCATCATCGTCATCACGGTCATCCGCCACCGCCACGTTGGTGCTGCGTTCGGGCATGCACCGAATCCTAATCCTATGTTGCACTAGCTCAAATCACTCTTTTCATATTTCTCTAAATTTTCATAATTTGGAATTAAAAGATTATTTATAATATTATATACTTATTTCAATGTAAGCTTATGATATTATGATATATTGTTATTTCTATGTATATCATATATTGTATATATTGCACCATATTTAAGTATAATTTTCATAAATATAATATATATATATATATATTGATATATTAGTTTGATATGTATATTTTGAACTAATTAATTAGTAATTTATATAAATTATAGGGTAAATTATGTAAAATACAATATTACATAATATGTACACTAAAAATACCCTAATTGTAAAATGTATGTGAAATATACCTAAAATTACAAAAATAACCTTAAACCTAACACACCATGTCTCGGTCAACTATCCAGCCCAGGTGTGGGTCTCATGCGTCAGCTCCTGCAGCAGCTTTATGTCCCCTCCTGTGTCAGCCCCAGCCTAGCCCCAGCCCATGTGTCGGCCAATGCATGTGTTGGTCAAATATGCACTGATTTTCATAAGGAAAGAGAGATAAATACATGTATAAAGTGGGAGTGAAATGGTTTGGGAGATATATGAAATATGAGACAGGGGTTTTCGCCGGGTTTTCCAAATTAGAGAGACAGAGAAGTTTTCGTGCATATTGGGGTGTAATTTCGCTAGGTTTTATTTCCATTCTCCAGGTAATTAAAATTTAATTTATTTTATTTATTCCAGCAATTAGATTTTTTTAAATTCATGTTCACCTAATTTTTTCAATTCATTATGTCTCTAGATTTTGTTCGCCGGGTTATTAAGTTCGAGAGAGAAGTTTTTCGAAAAAATTGTTCAAATTCAATGAGGTTTGCAAATTGTTAATTATAATTGAAAAAAATATTAATTTCATATTCTTTGTTTTAAAACTTAAGTTTGATTTAATTATTTAGGCCAGAGAAGCGGGAGAGCAACGACTTTTTTGGTTTACTTCACGTGGAAAACAATGGCACAAGAGGTAATTTTTTAAAAATGTTAAATATGGTTTATATTTGATAAATAGAGGTATTTATTGTGATTTATATGTGATTAAGATTAAATGATGTTAAATACATGTTTAGTGTCGATTATCATGTTATTTGTTTATATGTGATTATCATGTTAATATATGTTTAGTCTTCATTTGATTACTCATGTTGTTAAATAAATATAATATAGTTATTTTGTAAAAATAAAATAAAAAATAATGAAGAAAATAAAAACCCGGACGGTTTGGGTGGCGGAATAAAACCATCCGGGTTTATGATACGAACGTCCGGGTTTTATTTTTTGGCGACTGGATTTTTGAATTTCTTTTCTAGTAATTTAATTAACTTCATTTATTAAATAACATATGAAAAATAATTATAATTTTCGACCTCTTCATTATTACTAACTATATCACAATATGTGAGAATATTGTCATGTTGTTAAATATAGGAGGGTTATTTTATAAAAATAAATAAATAAAGTATCTAAGCATAAATTGAAAAACATAAATAAAGTATCTAAGCATAAATTATAAGCTTGAAAAAATTAGATGTGTGCAAAATTATAAGCTTTAACAAATTAGATGTGTGCAAAATTATATTAAAAAATATATAAATTATAAAACTTATATGATAATTATGTGAAAAAGTGTAAAAAAAAGGTGAAAAATCAAAAACCCGAACGGTTCGTGTGGACGACCCAAACCGACTGGGTTTTAATACATGACGTCCGGGTTTTATGAAATCACGTCCGGGTTTTTGAAAAAAAAATAAAAACATTTAATGTATAATATTTATATTTATAATTATAGGTTCTACAATTTTTGTAAACAAGAAAACAATATCAAACCAATTTTGTAAGTGTAGATTTGATTAAGTGATGATTAATTGAGTAGTTGTTTATTAAATTTTGTTTATTTCATCATTATTTAATTATTTAATTTAAATTGTTAAATAGTGTAATAGATTGATGTGTACAAAATTATAAGCTTTAACAAATTAGATGTGTGAAAAAATTAAAAAAATAATTATAACTTATATGGTGAAAAACATAATAAAATATATAAATTATAAAACTTAGATGATAATTATGTGAAAAAGTGTAAAAAAAAGGTGAAAATTCAAAAACCCGGACGGTTCATGTGGACGACCCAAACCGACCGGGTTTTAATACATGACGTCCGGGTTTTATGAAATCGCGTCCGGGTTTTTGAAAAAAAAATAAAAACATTTAATATATAATATTTATATTTATAATTATAGGTTCTACAATTTTTGTAAACAAGAAAACAATATCAAACCAATTTTGTAAGTGTACATTTGATTAAGTGATGATTAATTGAGTAGTTGTTTATTAAATTTTGTTTATTTCATCATTAACTGAGTAGTTGTTTATTTCATCATTAACTGAGTAGTTGTTTATTTCAACATTAATTGATTTAATTTTATGAATAATTATTAATAGATCCCGTATTTGAGACCTGAGCTTGTGGACTCGTCTATAGTAACGAGCACGTACTATAAGGAATCGATATTAGAAACAATTTCCAAGACATTAAGGCATGTAGGAGGTGAGGCTCTATTGCAGCAGTTTATGGATGGATGTTTCGGTCATTTTGTTGACTGGAGACCGGGACAGAAGTGTTTCGGCGTGCTTTCGTATTTGGTGGCACGAATGGTGGAGCTTGACGAGGATGATGACGAAGAATTATTCTTTGTTGTGAATGGAGGTCAGTACCGTTTCGGTGTAGAGGAATACTGCTTGATTAGCGGTCTTCGTTTTGGCCATTCAGATTTCGACACATGCCCTACATATGACTTAGGGCATGTCGAGCTTTATAATGTGTTTTGCGGCAGATCCTCCGCGACAGGAGGAGCTGTGCTAAAGACTTGCACGAACCTCTCGGTTGAAGATCCTGACGGTGATTTATACCTTAAGGCGGCTCATGTGCTCTTTGCTGCCTTATTTTTGCGTGGGGCTGATGCGACAATCAGGATCGACTCGTGGATGTGGGTGCTAGCAGACAATCTAGTCGCGTTCAGCCTATTCCCGTGGGGGGCTATATCCTTTCTTTGGATGCGGCATTATTTGAACAACATAAACTGGAATAATGTGAAGTACAATCTGTACGGGCCATCATGGGCACTGTACGTCTGGATGCTCGAGGTATTTCCATGGATGAGCCAGACATTTGGGCGATTGCGTGATGTGGAGATTCAGCCCAGATGTTGTCGTTGGAGGTTCATTTCCAGGATTCCAATTGACGTCATATACTGTATGTTTCATATGGAAGAGGTAAATTTTAATATTTATGAATATGAATTAATTTAATATCAAATAAACGAATTAAAATTAACATTTTAATTTCTTTTCTATTGCAGAGTGAGGTGACTGAGATGACTGCCAGCGTTGATGAGCAGTTATCATGGTATTATCAGTCACTGTTGAGTATGGATCGGCGGGAGATGTTGAATATCTTGTGGGTACCGCCGTATAATGCATTGAGACAGGGAGTTCAGCCGCCAGGACGCGCACATCAGACAGACAATGCAGAGGTAGTTCATGTTGACCCACTGGTGACACGTGCATAGAGGGAGATCCCATCACCACATGTTTGTCCAGATCGGAGCGGGCCTTCTTCCTCAACTCATAGGCGCCGAGACGATGGGAAATGGGTGAGGCCGCCGACATCCTCCTCTTCTAGTAGTAGCTCTGGCGGGAATAGAGGCGGTCACGGATAGTACAATATTACCCCTGATCAGATGGAGCGGATTGTAGAGTCGGCCGCAAAAAGGGCGGTTGAGAAATCACACAAGAAGTTATTGCCGATTCTGAAGAAGTGGTTCGACGAGTTCAAAGACTCATTTCGATGCTCTGGATCAAGACATAGTCCGGCCTATTCTCCACATCGTAGGCCATCTCCTGCTCCAGTTCAATCTCCACCGAGAGATCTATCGCCACCGAGAGATCCATCTCCTCCGAGAGCTCCATCTCCTCCGAGAGCTCCACCGGTGTCATCCCCTCCAAGAGAGCCAGAGCACAGTTCATATTCTGGAGCCCGTCATTCCGTGCACGAGATCGGGCATTCTTCAGCGTACGGCGACCATTTTGATATGCCGCGATCATCGGCTTTCGAGCGCACCGAGAGGTCGAATAGTGACGTTGAGGAGATAGTTCCTATACAGGCCACACCTCTTTCAGTGGTAAATCCGCCTCAACTTTATGATCCGGGTCAGCATTATGATCAGATGCCTGCAAGACCTGCTCGCACTCGTGTGGAGGCCATAGTTTTACAGAGTCCGTACACTGCAGAGCGTAAAACCGATGGGTTACCTCCCATTCCTCGAGATCTTCAATTGAGATATCTCAATTTTCTTGCACAAGGATCGAACGCACAAGCACGGATTCCTGAGACCGATTATGTTATGGAGGCTCTTCAATTCAACAACATACAGAACATGTTTATGCATTTAGAGGCCGAGGTATGTAATATTAATTGTTATTTACAGCACACACAACCATCAGTTAATTACTACTAATTTTATTTGACATGTGTTTCATGTAGTATTTGGATCTGTATCTCTTCTATCTGAGGCGTAGGTTGAATGCTCGGGAGGGCGTGTCTGTGGGTGTTTCAGCGAGAAACACCATCCTAGTGACCTCTGATTTTTTTGTAAGCTGAAATTATAATTAATTCACATGTTATATTATTTTCTTACTTATAATTTCTAATTATATTAATGTGTATGCAGGTGAGCTTACTGAACACCTACTGCCACTTGAAGTACACTAACGTTCAAAGTGTGCGAAATCCACCTGAACTACGTAACGTGATTGAGAACTTTACGATGCCTGACTACTTGACGGGCCACGTGACATGTGTGAATCAGGCGGCATCATTAGTGCCTTGGTGGGGAGCTGCTGATGTAAGTATTTTATATTTCTACATTTCTAATTTAATATATCGTTATTTAAAAATATGTTTTTTTTTGCACAGATTATCATACCCTGTTGTTTGGACCGTCAGTGTGTCGTTGTTAGAGTTTGCTTGATTGATTGGATAGCATATCTCTATGACTCATCCTGGTATACAAGCTCAGAGAGTGCACAAATGGCGAGGATCGAGCAGCTCTCATGTATCACGGACATGTTTTGGAAGTTGTTGCTCGATGTAGGGTTCTGGTATCAGAATACTGCAGTTCCCATGAGAACTGACCCCCTGCAATTTTGTGTGCTTCCAAAGAACAGACAGTTCAAGCAGGGTAAACAAAACAACCACTTGCTTAACAGCGGCCTTCTAGCACTGATGGCGATCGAGCGATTCATCAGTGACAAACCGAAGCTCCCATATGCTCAATCCAAAGTTCCTGAATTTCGAAACCATATAGCGATTATGTGTTTCTCTATTTATGACGAACTATAGGATCGTTTTATTGTAATTACTAAATGCTTTTCCTATTTGAAACTTAAACTTATTCTTATTATTAGTATCATATTATTAAGTTACAAGCATCGTACATTACATTATAGAAAAAACAGATTACATAAGGATTCAACAAGCATATTACATTACTGAATTTGACTCAACCTCGTCAACGAGTAGCAAACATTACATTACATTAAACAAGTTGCGAACATTACATTACTAAAAAAATCATTCTGAATTTGACTCAACCTCGTCAACTAGCAGCGGACATTTTGGACGCCTATGACCAAATTGACGACAATTACTGCATTTTCTTCGACGAGGCACACTACTCTCCGCTTCACCAGTTTGTTGACGTGCTCTTTCACCACCTGCTCGAGCTCTAGTCATCCTAGGTCTACCCGGCAATCGGATAACAACCGGAGGTAATACAACTCTTGTAGCTATTCCAACTGGAAGCATCCAATTATCTCAATGAGGCACGGTCATAATGGAGCCAGCATATGTTTGAATTAGTGCTTCTCGGGTGTAATAATGACTCACATATTCAGATACAGGTTCTGAATTTTTTCTGTATTAATAATGAATAAAAAAACCAATTGTTTGTAATGAACTAGAAAAATTTAAAATCAATTGTTCGAGTAAACTACATACCTAATTGCAGCGATGGCGTGTGAACACAGAATATCGTCCATTTGAAATTCTCAGCACGTGCAAGTCCTAGATGCAAGATCAACCATATGAGGTTGTGGATTGCTCACTATGAAAACAGTGTACACCTCATCCCTGACATGTTGTGCAATGTATGTCCTCAATTTCTCCCGTTGTATTTCGAGCTTCAAAGATGTTTGTTCAATAAAAATATCTTGAATACGCACAGCCGCCGTCTTCCTTTTTCTGAACCATTCCTCGATAGCTATCCTTATTGATTCAAGCATGGAACATATCGGCAATCTACGAGCCCATAACAATCTATTGTTCAATGACTCCGCAACATTAGATGTAAGCGTGCTATAACGACTAACGGGACACTGTGAATGAGCCTACTTCTCAGGACCTACACGCAGCAACTTTTCGTACGCTTCTCGTTTAGCAGCAGCAATTTGGGACATTTTTTTAGAAATTCTACTGGACGATATGTATATGCTGCTCTCTAATACAACGATATGATATGTTTTCCCCATTGTTTCATTTTTTCCATGAGATGAAAGTAGCACAAACCATGAGTTGCCTCCGGAAATACTATCTGTATAGCATTTGCTATGGACTTGTGGGCATCTGATACTATTAATGTTTGTGGTGGACAACCGTACGCACTTCTGAGCCGCTGCAGAAATCAAGTCCAACTCACGTCGTTCTCTATTGGACCAACACCATATGCCAGAGCGTAAACACCCTCATTTCCATCTTTTATCACTGCTACGAACAATATGCCCTTGTTCCTACCTTTTAAGTGCGTCCCATCCACAACTATGACGGGCCTCATCAATAATGGAAAGGAGAGACGAGATGCTCCGAGCGCAACAAACACATACTGGAATCTATCGTCATAACCGACATCTAAATTAGTGGTCGTTCCAGGATTTGTTCTCTCCAGCATGTAAAGGTACCCTGGCAACATCTGAAATGACTCATCATACCCACCATAGATCATCTCGATAGCCATTTGTCGTGCTCGCAGCGCCAATTCGTATTTAATATGAATTCCAAACTCTTCTTGCAACTCTTGTATCATCCCCTTCGATTTAATTATCTGAAAATCACGATGAATCTTCTTCGCAAAGTACGTAGCCATAATCTTTGAGTGAACTCTTGTTGGAGGAACGTAGTCAAATGCCATGATGCACGTATGCTTATCAGTAAACTTGTATACTCTCCAAGACTGATTTGTATCATCACCCGATCCAGATGCACGGAGCTCAAAAGTGCATTTCTTCTCAGTAAGTGAACAAAAAAGCACTAATCGAGTATTATCAGACTTATATGTTCGATATTCCACGTCTCGTTGCATGTGCCACATGCCGACACCAACTATCAATTGATCCTTCGTGTCGTCTATGGCACCTTTCTCTAAATCTGATAATTGGCTTAGGTCTTCTTCACATGCCACGAGTGAAGTTCTATCTGTCAACAGAATCACAGGCACCAACCAATTTTCCAATTCATCTGGATCCAATTCCTCTTCTTCATCAACCTGCAAGTTTGGCGTTGGATGCACCATTTCTATCAATCTAGCAAAACCACCATGTTGTCGTATCCATGCAGCACAGTCAGCAAAAGTAAACTTCCTTATATTCTCCTCGAAATCTGTATCTGATGCATCAGGTTCTGACTCTGCCGAATTAATTTCGTCGATGTCATCATCTTCACAATCTCTATGCACCGAACCAGACGGAGCATCATCTTCATTCACATGAGCTCGTATAGGAGATTGCGGCCATGCCCGCCATGAACCAGACGGAACTTCTTCGATATTAATGTCACCAAACCAATCTGCTACCGCCGTCTGATTAACAAACTTACCTCCATCTTCATTTTGAGTACTATAGTGTTGCGTATTATAGGCCAAAGTCCCCATGAAATCCGAACCTCTACTTGAGGATCCCACATCATGTGTCTCGTTAGTAATATCCACATACACCACTGGACTCCACTCATCGCGAATCAAAAGATTGAAAGAATCATCATTACAAATGCGACGTTTACTACCATCATACGAAGATATCCGGTAAATCTCAAAATTTGTACTCATTCTAATATCATGCAGCATATGTCGTATATTGTACCTCAAATCTTCAATCCGAGCAGGATCTATGGTAACAGGAGTGGACCATTTGTTACCGCCAACGTACACATTGTCTTCACAAAATCCATTGTACCTTACGTTTATGTACTTCCATCCGTCCATCTGAACAATAAATTACATATTTGGAATGGGGAACTAGGCGATCCTCCTCTAGTGTCGGGGCCTTGCCCCTATCGTCGGCACCTGCTAGTCGGGTCCTAACGAGCCAAAACGGCATCGTGCTTGAGTCGTCGTCGGCAACTAGGGGTCGACTGGGAAAAGGTAGTCGTCGTACCCCTATAGTGGGGCGAGAGGGACCTGACTCAGTATTATGATGCCCTCGGTACTCTGGCATCTGTGTCGGGGGTGGAACGGGAGGCAAAAGGTGCTCCCCTATTGGGCGGAAGGGCTCCATCTCATCGTCGTGGGATGCTAGCATCTCCGGCACTGGCTCGCCATATAACAGGCTGTAGGTCGGGGCTATGGGAATCACCCCTGCTGGAAGATAGGTCTAAATCAGGGGTGCCCAGAACGGTGGTACGCCCCCTGCTATAATCAAGTCACCGGGTCGAACATATGGACCCTCTGGTGGGCTACGTTACGTCTCCCAATAGTGAAGAATCATGGCAATAAATCCCCGTGTGTCGACTCCACGATCGTAGATGCGTCCGATCGGTCGGACGAAGTCGCCTACTATCATCCTGGCCCATCCCTGCCACCTAGCAGGTAACAACGGAATCAATCGCAAAACTCCATCTATCCCGGTCGCTCCATGAAGCCTAGAGGCCTCCCATCTCCTTAGATAATGGCCAAGAAACTCCCCTAAAGTATCCCGCGGGTCAGGCCCGTAGAACTGGTACGCACGTAAAGTATCGGGTCTAAACGTCATCCGTTTCGTAGCAGTCTGAAGAAACCTCGCCACTATAAAACAAAAGAAATATATATGTAGTCAGTGCTCGGAATATCAAATTCTAAATAAACTTCATAAGCCATCATGGTTTGCTTAAGTCAATTGTTCTATTGGTGTTTTGGCTGCTAGTTGAGGGAAATGCCTTTGGGGCACAATCCCGTTTGAGGGTTGGGATTTGTTTCCTTTAAGTCTTACTGTTCTTGGGTACTTAGATTCCCGTTAACCGATTTACGATTTATTCTTAAGTTCGGAGTTGACGGTGAATCAATAATTATCGACTCTTACTGCTATTTGTTGAGCTGAAGGAGAAATCATTATGAATCTTCTCCTTCATTCTATTCGTTAAGGTATTTGAGATAGTTTACCCTAGTTGTGACCTATTCTCTCGTTAGAGGGGTTGTGCATGTCGTTTATTCCTTAGTTATAAGGAAAGAGTCTCAGTTCTCGTAAAAATCCGAACTGAGGGTGAGAGATTCGGTTAGTATCTCTCTAACTTGGTAAGCTTTTCTTGTAAGGTGTTTTGCTATTCAAAGAGTATAATACGCCGGGGTGCTAGGCTTTTGTCGACTCATTAGATTAGTCCAGTGAAACAATACTAGACTTAGGTTTGAAGAAAGACTCTTGGGTACAGAGCAAGATTGCTCTGATACCACTCTGTCACGCCCGCTTTTTACTAAGTATAGTAAAACCGGTACATCGTGACTAATGAAAGGATTAAGCATCGAAATGGAATAGGATAAGAAATTCTTGATGTTCTTCTCATATCATAAGTCGGAAGTTCATCATACGATATTGACAATTAATATAACTAGAGTCATAAGCTCATTACATGACATTACTAATTTAAAGAGTTAAATCTCAAGTCTATTACATAATCATCTAGCAGCGGAAAAGTGAGAATCAAAAAGATGAAATCCTACGTGTATGATGACACGTAGAACCCCCAAGAGTCTGCTACTAGGAGTTACGACAAAAAGCCCGTGCAGCACCCGATTCTTCCTCTCCCTCAACCTGCACGTTTAGAAATACATGCAGGGCTGAGTACAAAATTTGTACTCAGTAGACACGTGCCGAAATCGCACACTTACATATATAACGGTCGAGCCATTCTAAGTGAAGCATAGGGATTTTGTCTCTAAAGCACCTATGTTCACAAAACATTTCTTTTAGAAAGTTCTAGTTTGACTGCAGTCCTAGATCTTTGTAATCAACCATATCTGAACGTTATTTGTGCCGGGGAAGTGGCCACTTCCCACAGACACTTGACCGGTCAACCTTTCGCTGACTCACAGTCCATTGTGTACACTAGTTCAAGTGGAGACGCTAACCCACTGGAACCCGAATTCGATTATAAATATAACAGATAGGCATCATACATAAATCGAAAACATTTATGGCAAGATAGTGCTTTGCAAATATCTCGTTTCATTTTGAAAGCATGCACACATATATTTTTATAGAGTAAGAAAAGCCTACTTGAATAGCCTTGATTGCTGACTGCTTTGTTCCTGAACTGTAGTTCTGACCTTTCGCCACAACCTTTAAATAGATCTCGGGTGAGATACATTTATCAAGTATATTTAATACTTCTAAGTGTAAGGAATTACTATCCTTGGCTAACTTGAGAGTTTATTCTCGGATCAAAGAAAAAAAACTCAACTATTACACGTGTCTAGGAGTCTTATTTCTAGAGGAGCCGTTTGATGATTTCTAAGTCACGTTATGATTTGGGGA
>JAPKLX010003789.1:0-10635 GCA_026898415.1 Leonotis leonurus
GGGGTTTCCCGAACCACGTAAAAATAACTGTGCCATTTAAATTCTGCCTTTATATTCAGTTGTTTTTATTCTGCATCTATCATACTCATTCAAATCTGCATTCTTAATCAACCTCTAAATACTCGATTAAATTTTCAAAAGATTTTCTTAACAAGAGCACCGACTAAGTCCACCATTATTCCGCACACAAAACATTGTTTAGAATCAAGTTCACACTTGCTTTCTGCTTTGTTTATCTCACGTGAGAGATCTTACTTGGATAGAACTTAATTGATTAGAAAATCATAGTGTTCTATCATCTAGAGCAATCTGTAATCCAGAAAGCTCACATCTCTCTGATTGAAATAGTCAAGTAAACTGAAAAGCTTGCGTTTGGTGTATTCCCCCCCCCCCCATACACCAAACCTTGCTCTTTCGGGACCAACAAGTGGTATCAGAGCAGTGGTTCATACGACCATTGTTTTGTTTTCACAAGGTTAATACCTGCGTGGTCAACTTGAATAGATCTAGAAAATCTTTTCATCATCTGCATATTATCTGTTATGGAATCATCTGTTATCAGGGCATGCGAAGAATTCTCCATCCAAGGTTACAGAGAATGGAGCTTCAGAATCAAGATGTGTCTCAAAGCTCATCACTGCCTGATGTGGAAGGTGATAGAAGAAGGACCTTTGGCTATTACCGAAGAAACCACTCGTATCACTGAGACAGGAGCAGTGAAGGAAACTGTACTAAAAGACCCCAGAAAGTATACTTCTGAAGAAAGAAGAGAAGCAAATCTTGATGATTTTGCTAAAGGAGTTATCTCCAGTACTGTGAAAGGAGTTCATCTGGCCAAGATCCAAGATCTTGATACAGCCAAAGAAATGTGGGAAGCACTAAGAGATCTCAGCCTAGGATCTGAAGCTATGATCGAGAACAAGCTATCCCTAGCATGTAATAAGTTCGATGAATTCAAAATGAAGCCTGGAGAAACCATTGAACAAATGAAGAACAGGTTCACTGAAGTATTACTTGAAGTGTATGCCTTCAAAAAGGATAAGTACACACAGAGAGAGAAGAACCTCAAGATTCTTAGAGCTTTACCACCAAGCTGGGAAATCTATTCAGCTATGCAACCTCTACGTGCTGATTTCAATGATCTGTCTGTAGAAGCACTATTTGATCATCTAGCTGTCCATGAATGTGATATCAGAAGGATACATGGACCAGATCATTCCTCCAGCAAGAAGAATGAAACTAGCACTAAGAAGGAGAAAGAGACTGCCTTCAAAGCGAAGTGCAAAACAGATGAATCAACATCATCTACTGCATCAGAAGAAGGAGGATATGATAAGTTACTGAAAGAATTCTCATTGATTGCTAAGAGAATGGACAAGATGGAAGTCAGATCAAGAAAGTATCGAAGGTTCTACAAAGACAACAAGAGTAGATACCAGAAGAACAAAGGAGTAGAACGATCTGATGACAAAACAGAAAGTAGAGGTAATGGTAAAATCACTAATCCTACTGACTATACTTGCTATGGTTGTGGAAGAACAGGACACTTCAAGACAGATTGTCCTGACCTATCCAAAAGTCAGAGAGAAGAACTACGAGCTAAAAGAGACAGAAAGCTAAAAGCTCAACGTAAAGCTATGATAGCAGAAGAAAAGGAAGAAGATGATTCCAGCTCAAGCCATCTATCTGATAGTTCAACAGAAGATGATGAAGCATTCTTTGCTAAAGAAGAAGAAGACTGGGATGAATGCTTTGCAGGACTAGACAACGGTCTAGATGATGTAGAGGTAAATTCCTGCAACTCTAACTCTTCAAATAATACTGATCTGGAACAGGAAACAGAAGATCAAGATGAATATTCTTGGGATGAAGTTAATGAGATGTTCAAGAGCTACTCAAGTATCAAGAGACTTTTCAGAGAAGTTGTTGAAGAAAATGACAGATTGAAGAAAACTGAAGAGATATTGAGTAAAGCAAACACTAAATTTGTTGCTAACATCAACGTTCTGGAAGAACAGATCAAGAGCAAAGACAGTGAGATTCATTCCTTGAACTCAAAAGTCAAAGATCTTATAAATAGGAATAACATTGCTGAAGAGAAGATCAAGAAAGGAAAAGAAATGATCTACAAGAGTGATGAACGTGCTAAACTGCTAATTAACATGCAGCAAAAGGGCACTTCTGGATTAGGATATCCAGGTCACACAGAAAAAGCAGCAGGTCCAATGAAATTCGTACCAGAAAGAAGACAGATACCAGATCAAGTAATAAATTTGAAAAATAAGAAAGATCTTCCCCAGAAGATGATGATTAAGCAAGCTGGTAACAGACAATATCATCAAACCAAAGGACATCCTGCTAACTACACTGAATCTAAACAACAGCCCAAAATTAAAGTCAACAGGACATCACAGAAGAAAGCAGAAAGCAAAGGATCAGGGAGATATCATCCATCTGTTCTTCACTCAAAGTCCATTGTTGATGAGAATGGGAATATCATCACCAGCTACATTACTGTTCCAAACTTAAAGCTATTTTGGATTCAAAAAGGGATCTTTGCTAATAACCAAGCACCCAGACAATAAAGGGTAGCTAAATCTATTTAATTGCAGGACCAGAAGGCTGCAAGAAGAAGTAAGATTGCAAAAGGAACAATCTGGATAATTGATAGTGGCTGTTCAAAACACATGACATGTGACAAGAACCTACTATCAGACTACATAGAGAAACCAGGACCTCATGTCACTTTTGGATGTAATTCAAAAGGATATACCAGAGGATATGGAAACATAAAAGTAGGCAAGACCACCATTTCAAATGTCTCATATGTTGAAGGTCTCAGCCACAATCTGTTCTCTGTAAGTCAGTTCTGTACCAATGGTAATCAGATTGTTTTCAATGCTAACAACTGTTTGGTTAAGAACAAGGAAGGAGATGAGATACTCCTTACCGGGAAATTGCAAGACAGATTATATATTGTGCAATGGGACAACCAGATAGAGACCTGTCTGGTCACAAAGACAGTGTCAGAAACTAGCTGGCTATGGCATAAAAGATTAAGCCATCTCAACTTTAAATCAATCAATAAGATTGCACGAGAGAAACTAGTTGAAGGATTGCCAGAACAAGTCTATGACAGAAGTCACGTTTGTGAAGCATGTCAAGCAGGAAAGCAGACCAGATCATCTTTTTCAAGCAAATCTGCCCAGAGCTCAACCAGAATACTAGAATTCCTACATTTAGACTTATTTGGTCCAGTCAAACCATTAAGCATAAATGGTAGGAAATATACTCTAGTCATCATTGATGATTATTCAAGATTTACTTGGGTAATATTCTTGCATAAGAAGAAAGAAACTCTGGAGAAGCTGCCAAACTTTCTCAACAAAATTACCAAGAAAAAGGAAGTTTCTGTTACCACAATCAGAACAGATCGTGGAACAGAGTTCCTAAACCAGAAAATTGAAGATTACTGCAACCAGATGGGAATTACACATCAGACATCTGCAGCCAGAACACCTCAACAGAATGGGGTAGTTGAAAGAAGGAACAGATCGTTAAAAGAAGCAGCCCGTACTATGCTAAATGCAACCAGATTACCAAAGAAATTTTGGGCAGAAGCCATCTATACAGCATGCTACACACAGAACAGATCAGTTGTTACAATCAGACATGGGAAGACACCCTACGAGATATGGAACAACAGAAAACCCAGGATTCACTATTTTCGTTCTTTTGGCTGTCTGTGTTACATTCACAATAATGGGAAATCTCAGTTGAAAACCTTTGATAGCAAAGCTGATCCAGGGATATTCTTAGGATATTCTGATGTTAGCAAAGCTTATAGGGTTTTTAACCAGAGGACTCACATTGTGGAAGTAACACCTCATATTGTTTTTGATGAATCCGTTACTAGTGACAGAGAACTAGATACTGATCAAACACATTACCAGAACATAAACCAGAAAACAATCCAGAACAAGAACCAGAAAGCAAAAGAGATTCTGTTAGAAGACATTCTAATCTGGAATACATCAGAAGAGTATGAAGTTGAAGTTCCAAACAATGCTGAAGCAGTAAGCTTGCAGCAAGGGGGAACAGAACAGATAACACATGCTACACCAGAGGACAATCAACCAGAAGGAGAAAATAATATTATTGAGCCAGAATCAGATCAACCCGAAGAATCAAGAGATTCAAATGGTTGGAATAATGATCAAGAAGAACCAGAAACTGAAAATCCTTTCCAAACTTCTCATCCAGAATTTGAGGACCCAGCAAGTGAACCCGAACCAGAGATATCAGAAGAGGAGATATCTAGCAGAAGGAAATGGATTCAAGAAAATCATCCTTCTGAACAGATTGTTGGGAACCCAACAGATAGAGTGAGAACCAGAAGAATGCATGGAGAAAGTGCACTTCTCAGCTGTTATCTATCACGTGTTGAACCCTCTGACACCTATGAAGCACTTAGAGATGCAGACTGGGTCATAGCTATGCAAGAAGAACTCAATGAATTCAAGAGAAACCAAGTCTGGTATATGGTAGACAGACCAAAACATCAAGGAGTGATAGGTGTAAAATGGGTATTCAAAAACAAACGAGATGAGAATGGAGAAGTAGTCAGAGACAAGGCTAGACTAGTTGCAAAGGGATACAATCAACAGGAAGGTATCGACTTCGATGAAACCTTTGCACCTGTGGCCAGATTGGAAGCAATTAGGCTATTTCTAGCATATGCTGCATACAAGAGATTCAAAGTATACCAAATGGATGTTAAAAGTGCATTCCTCAATGGCATACTTGAAGAAGAAGTATATGTTGAGCAACCACCTGGTTTTGAAGAAGAAAATCCTGACCAGAGAGTATATAGACTAGCCAAAGCTGTCTATGGGTTGAAACAGGCACCCAGAGCGTGGTATGAAACATTATCAACATTCCTACTGGAATCAGGCTTCAGAAGAGGTTCTGTTGACAAGACACTGTTTATCATCAAAGTCAAAGAACATATTCTGCTGGTCCAGATTTATGTCGATGACATAATCTTTGGATCACAATCTCCCTATCTGTGTGACAAATTTGCAGAACTAATGAAGAACAAATATCAAATGTCCATGATGGGTGAGATGAATTTCTTTTTAGGATTGCAGGTAAAACAACTACCAGATGGGATCTTTGTTAATCAAGCAAAGTACATTAATGATCTGCTAGTCAAGTTTGGAATGAAAGACAGCAGAACAGTTAAAATTCCAATGCAATCAAATGGAAAGATAGATCCAGACCCAGAAGGAAAACCAGCAAATATTACTCAATATAGAGGAATTATTGGCTCTCTGCTATACCTTACAGCAAGCCGTCCAGATATCACATATGCCGTTGGAGTTTGCGCCAGATATCAAGCCAATCCTAAAGAATCACACATGGAAGCTGCCAAAAAGATACTTAGATATCTTAAAGGCACAGCTAATATTGGTCTCTGGTATCCACAAGATGATAATTTTGAGCTTACAGGCTATTCTGATTCAGATTATGCAGGATGCAAACTGGACAGAAAGTCAACCTCTGGAACGTGTTAATTCCTTGGAAACAAGTTGATATCTTGGTTTTCAAAGAAACAGACATCTGTTGCTACATCAACCACAGAAGCAGAATATATGGCTGCTGGAAGCTGTTGTGCACAGATACTCTGGTTGAAACAGCAATTAAGAGATTATGAGATTGATGTAAAGGAGATACCTATATTCTGTGACAGCTCAAGTGCTATAGCTATAACACAGAATCCAGTACTCCACACAAGATGCAAACATGTCGATGTAAGACATCATTTTATCAGAGATCATGTAGAGAGAAAGCACATCAAGATTGAGAAGATTCATACAGACATCCAACGTGCTGACATCTTAACTAAAGCATTACCAGATGAAAGATTTAAGATGCTATGTGGAAAACTTGGACTACTCAGTCTGGATGAACATGACCAGAAGACTACCAGATAGTCAAGACCAGAAGACTACCAGATAGTCAAGACCAGAAGACTACCAGATAGTTATGACCAGAAGGCTACCAGATAGCTAACACCAGAAGGGTACCAGATAGTTACCAGAAAGCCCAGTTGAAATAAAATACACGTGGGATAATTTTCTCCATAAATTGACGAGAAAGCCATGTGAAAATTATTTCTTAAATGCTAAGTCAAGGGGGAACTTTTAAGGAAATTGAAGCGTCAAGATAAAAGACGTCACTCTCCTAGGTTACAGGGCTGTAAAAGATAATTCTATCCTAGATTTACTAAATCTTCTATTTTCGTCATGATTAGCACAACCTTGGGAACTGGGATCGAGGAAATCCCTGCAAGAAACAGGAAAAAGGAAAGTTGCCAAAAGTAAGAGATACGCACACGCTCGCATATAGACCCTAGGATCTAGAGCGTCCATCTCACGCAAGGAAAGGCGGCAAAACAAATCTTGAAGCGGGAAAAATCTAAAAAGGGAGAAAATCTTTTCAACTCTTCGAATTTCTTTTCTCATAATTATTATTGTTATATATATGTGCGATATCTTCTCTAAACTGTTCACCTTCACTTTCATCGCACTGAGCACTCTCAAAATTCTAAGCACTTAAGCATTTCAAAATTCTCTGCAACTCTTCGCAAAAACCTCTTTGCATTTGACTATGGCACCTCAAACTTCACTCTTTTTGCAACACGTAGCTGAGGTTCAGAGGTTTCTCTCACCTGAACCGTATGCAGTCCTTGACACTCACGGATTTCGAAAACTCGAAGAAATTTTCGCAATGGTTAAACGCTGCAAAGGTTTTTAAATTTATTCAGTTTTACCATATCTGCAGTATACTTGAAATATTTCTTGCTTATAAACTGTTCTGAATTTGTTCTATGACTCTGTTTATGCTAGATGCCCATATTGTTCATTTAAACTGATGTATATACATATGCATTTGTTTTATTCTTGTGAGATTAGGCTTCTGCAATATTGTAACTGCACATCCAAATATGTTCCTGGCAAAGCAAGTTGCCACATTCTATCTGACATGGCAGAATGACAAGCATGGTTTTGAAGCCAATGTACTGATGCCAATTGGTGACAGAACAAGCAAGACTCCATACAATGTGATTGAAATGATTAATCAAACGTATAGAGTAAAGGACAAAGGTCTAGCTTTGGAAGATATCACGATGGCACAATTGCAGGAGGCTGTTGAGATCATGTTGGTGATACCTATTTCTTATACTGGACGGATGTTCCAAAGATCCCTACTTCAACCAGGATTCAAGCTCCTCTTAGAAGTGGTTCAGAGGATCTTTCTCAACCACAGTGGCACTTATGATCAAGTCACACCTGAGAAATTCAGAATTCTCACAGCGGTTGTTCTCAACCTTCGAGTCAACTGGAGCAGAATCCTCTTTGAGCTGATGGCTAAAGAAGCAAAGTTGGTGACTTACTCAAAGGATAGCAAGGGCAGAGGAACTTCAGTGGAAGTTCGAAGAAACCTTCGCCATTCCACCAAGATAAGTCTGATGATTGAGCGATTTTTCACCCAGAAGGTCTGGGAAGATGCAGTAGAATTCAACACTAGTCATTCTATTCCAAAGGACCAGCACCAGCTGGAGATGTCTTTGGGACTCGCTCCTCAATTTTTCAACAAGATCCCTGATGAAGTGCACCGTGTTGCTGCACTGGAAATGGGCAGTTCTAACCCTGCATGGGTTCCACCTACTAAAGGTGCGGAGAAAAAGAAGGAGAAGGTCGTCAAGGAAAAGGCAGCCAGAAAACGAGGCAGCTCTGTGGAGACAGAAACTTCTGCCTCTCTGTCAAAACAGAAGAAGAGACGACTCCAGAAAATGCAAGAGCCTTCCTCACCACCAGCACAGACAACAGAACAATCAGACATGCCAGTACACACAGATCCAGACACAGAGACACCACAGGCAACAGCAGAACACGCAGAAAACCCTGCTGCTGATGTGGAACCAGAGACTAGTCATACTCCACATCAGGAGAAAGACTTCTCTCCTGCCAGAACAGCTACTCCTTCTCCCCACAGAATGGAAAGGATAAGCGAAGATGAAGAAGAGGAAGAATCTGCTGATGAGGAGGAAGTGAGAAAACAACAAGCTGAGAGTGTTATCAGTCTGCTGGAAAATGAAGCAGAACACTCTGTTCTGCAAGAGTTCCCTGGAATTACTCAGCTACCAGAGAGTTTGGGAGCAGCAAGGCGTGTCAAATTCTACTTGCTGGTCAAGGACAGCGAGTACTATGTATTTGATGCCCTGCTCCAGCTCAAATCAATTGATGAATTGAAGAAAGAAGAAGCCACACTGCTCACTCTACTCCAGGTTACTACTGTCCAGGAGGTCAGAGCAGAATACCACCAGCTCATCTCTAACCTCATGAAGCAGGAGGCAACAGCACTGAAGATCGATCTGGAGTCACCACACCAGGACCCTGCACCAACAGAACCATCATCATCTCAACCAGAACAGGGAGCACCTTCAAAACGTCAGTCTCCCAAGAAAACTCCTATCATCAACCTGGATTCTGGTGATGATGAACCAGTGGGTCAGCACATTGGTGGTGAGCCCAGCAATGAGATCTTCACACATGGTGCTGCCCAGAAGTTGAAGAAACATGTAAATTTTTACACCATGGAAGAATTGCTGGAAAGAGAAACCAGACCGTTCAACAATTATCAACTGGATAATCTTATCACTCTGCGAGTCGAAGACCACATGACAGATGTGTGCAACTCCATTCAAGAAAAAGCCACTCAAATACTTTCTGATTTTAACCAACACCAGAAAGATTATGTTAATGATATGGATCGTGATATCCGAGGAAAGCTCAGAACTATCAGGAAAGAGCTGGATAAAAAGATAGATGATGACAGAGCATCAGCTGAAGCTAACCAGAACAAGATCAATCTCCGTCTAACTGGAATTGATGAAAAAGCTGAAAAAGCCACTGCCTTGCTTGCTGACCTGCTAGCCAAACAAGATGAATCAATCAGCGCTGCTGTTGACAAGAAAGGAAGTACACTTGCTGCTCAACTGAAAGAAGACACTGACCTGTCCATCCACTCCCACTTAGCTCTTTTTGAAAAAGAGAAATTTGTGGAGCTGATGCGGAAAAACCAGGTCGCTGTCTTGAATGATCTTCTGTATCCAACCCTGAAGAATTTGAAAACCAGAACAATCGACTAACTGCTGTTGAAGAACTCCAAGAGACATATGACAAGACTTTGTCAACAATGAACAGCAGGTTAGAGCAGAAATTAGACGCCTCAAACCAAACAATTAATTTCCTACTTGGATTCAAAGCAGAGGCTGAAGATCAGATGAAGCACTTGAATGAAGAACTTGCGTCTATGCGCACACTTCTGGCTACCCTATTTGATGATGTCAAAAAGGGGGAAATAGCAGAAGGCAAGGGAGGGAAAGGAAGCAGCAAGAGCATACCAGAAGAAACAGTGGCTGGTCCAGAAGCAACAGATGCTGGAACAGAAACACCAGCAGCACAACCCAGACCAACCACTCCTCCCAGACCAGACCCCACTCTGATGGGAACAGAACCAGCTCAACCACCAGCTCAACCAGCACCTCTGATCCCTGACAAAGGAAAGAAACCAATAGATGAGGGAGACCAGATAGCAGAACTACTGCTATTCGGAGTGAGCATGGATCAAGCATGTGATCCAGTATTCAGAGCTCAATTTTACAAAGATCAGGCTGAGAGAGAGAGAAAGATTGCTGCACAGGAAGCAAAAGAAAAATCTTATCAGACACCTTTCTCCTCGCCTTCATCTACAGAACGCTCACAGCAGCAGTCATCTCAGTCAACAACTCAGTCAAAGAAGAAGAAGAAGAAGCCCTTCTCCTGGAACCTGTCATTACAAAAACAGACACCCAAAGATACATGGGTTCCAGAAGAGGATCAGATTGACTGGGAGAAAGTGAAACAAGGTTTTATCTTAAACCGATATTTTTTGAAGGAGCCAACATACTCAGAGTCTATCCCAGATGAAGACTTCAACCGCTACCTGGAGAACTTCAAAGATCAAGACCTCATAAAGAGAATCAGAACAGCAGCAGCAGATGCCAAAATCCAGCTGAAGGCACCAGAGAAGGAATTCATGATCTGCCCAACAATACCTGGGAGCAACATACCAGATAAGACATACATTCTGAATTACATCAACCAGCTGGCCAAGATCAAAGGATACAAAATAGATAATCATGATCCTAACTATGCCAGAGTTAGAGATGGGATCTATGAAAGCATCCAGCTGGTATCTGATGCACAGAGGGAAAAGATGAAGAAGGGAGGAGCAGCAAGATGGTTTTCTTAGATAGATCTTTGTATCTTCTGCTTTTGTCTCTCTGTTATTTCTGTTGATCTTTTGTACTCATCAATTCATACATCAATGAATTTGGAGTTCTCTTATCTCTCTGTTATTTTCTGTTATTTACTGTTATTTAACTTAAATAACAATTAACCTAACTGTCCAGAACATGATACAAGTTACATTGTTTTCACTGACTAAGTGTGGTTTTGACATCATCAAAAAGGGGGAAATTGTTGGGAACCCCATAAAATATTCTAAGTTTTGATGATGCTTCTT